>JAKCWB010000336.1:0-12364 GCA_022388445.1 Zophobas atratus | reverse complement strand
AAAAAATTATCAAAGGTTTTTTATTCCAACAGAACTTCCTTCGCTCTTAAAATATAATCCGAAAGTCTCTCTTAATTAAAAATTATAAAATTTGATGTTGCGATATTCGTTTTGTGGTAACGTCTATAAGGTAAAAACCGGGGGCGTAATTAACACTCCCACAGTCCCTGCGCCTCAGGGGTGCAAATTCCAGGGGGCGTGGTCCGCAGACGCGTGTACAATATGAAATGTATTTAAAGCAGATAACCAACGGGAACTAATGCAGATATTCTCAGATTCTCAGTATATGCTTAACATCGACTGTCTATGTTTATATAGCATTCGATTATTGGCACGTTTAGATTAGAAGCATCAACGGTTAAAAGAAAAAGAAATTTGACTGATTTTGTCTCCTCAACGCAGAAGAGTGAACTGATTTACCGCGCTCGGTTTTTTCCAAAAACACTCACAAGTTTCAAGAACATTCATTTGGCCAAATAGTAGATGACGGATACATTTTTTTAACGATTTACCAAGTTTCTAATAATCTTAAAAAATCTCAGAGGATTCGGTTTTACGGTTTCAAAGTTAAATTATAAAATAACTTTTTGACGGGGCATAAACTAAAAAATGCGGATAGAGATTTACCATGCTTACGATAAATTAAAAAATCTGCAAAACCTCGGAGCATTCGGTTTTACAGTTTCAAATCTAAATTGCTAAATGTTATAAAATTTTATAACAATATTTAGAGTAAAAACTCAACACGTATTCATCAACCACATGTGCAGAAGTATCGTCTTTTCTAAAATTTAAATAATATTTACTGATATAAATTCTGGAGATGACGTCATCTTATTGTTGTTGAGGCTCATTATCCAAATTTTAGTTAGCGTTTTACCTTCCACACGGAATTCCTAATATAAACACAAAATTTTACAACAAACAGATCAGTAGTTTCGAAGAATATCTGACAGACAGACAGGCAGACAGACAGACGGAAATGGGAGACCCATTTTTTCGCACCTTAGAGACCATGAAACGTCGAGACAATATAAAAGTAGCCTATCGTGTAATGGTTTCGATTACAATACCTCCTTAGCTTACGCTCAGGAGGTAACAATGTTATAGTTATAATCTCCGGAAAAAAAAACTATCACCTTTGGTTTGTGGAATTTTCAATATATTTTGAGAATGTAATGTCTCCGTTGTTAGTACACTTTTTGTTATGAAATTTTAAGTAACGGTTGATTTTAAATGATTGTAATCGAGTCATATCCACGACTTTTAATGCCCATGCTTTTGATAGCCTTGTATCGACCTATGTCAAACAAAGTCTAAATTGTAAACACAAAAATGGCAAAATGGCGAATGTGAAGGTAAAAATTCCAGAAGCGCTGGATATCCTGTGACGTTCATAAGCAAAAATCGGTCTAAATACTTTCTCTTTTGAATCGAACATCCGATTCTCAAAAATATTACAATCGATATAAATCACCCAATATAAGCTGTCCACGCCTTTAGCCATATAACGCAAGAGCAGTTTTCTTAAAAACACTTTATCGTCATCTTCTTTTTAGCATTTTCGTAAAATTTGTTTCCCTTCTCTTTAAAAATTAATATCTCGATTATTAATGGAAATTTCGTAACGCGGTTTTCACCACTGGTTTCAATTATTAATTATTGAACGCAAAGAAATAGAATTATGTCTCAACCAAAGCGAAAATCAACTTTTGCAATATTTCAAAGGCGACAAAAACGCTAAAGGAGTTAGCTGGTTGTAGATCCAAGGACATCTGTAGCTGGTGGGATGGCAGCGATCTTACAGGCGAAGCAACAGCGATCTGCCCCAGGAAGTTGATAGCAGTGATCGGGAATTCGGCGTCTTGTTCGACTTGGATTTTGGAAAATCCCCCATTCCAATATGGCTACTTAAAAAAGTAACTATGCAAACTCTGAGAAAGCCGCACACGCTTTCCCTCGGAGTTATATTACATGAGTTTGTTCGAAAACTTCTTGTCCGTTGCCTGTCTTTTCCAATTCTTGATTTTTCTTTCTTCAATGTCTTTCAGCAGTCTTTGTCCTCATCTTAATATCGGTCTTCCTTTTTTCTTGTTCCCTCTTGTTGCCTGTCCAATTTTTGTTTTACCACCAGGATCAGGCATCCTCTCCATATGCCCCAGCCACTCCAATCTTCTTCCTTTTATTACCTCCAAGATGTCAATTTTGCCATATAAGTCATAAATTTCTTTGTTTTCCCTTCTTTCATACCCTTCACCTACTTTTTTCCCTCCGCATATTCTTCCGAGGATTTTTCTCTCCTACTTAAGCAATTTCTGTTCTAGTTTCTTATTTAGAATCCAGGCTTCGCAATACTTCGCATCCATATACTATGGTAGGCCTATTATTGTTTCGTACACCCGTTCCTTTATATTCCTGAATATTTTCCTCGCCCCAATACACCTATTTAGTTCTCCTGCACATTTGTTCCCTTTTAGTAATCTCCATTCTATCTCGCTCTCTTCGTCGCAATTGTTCGATAATCTACTTCCCAAATAAATAAATAAATTCCTTCACTTCCTTAAAACTTGCTTATCCTCCACTGTATTCTATATCCAGCGTTGTAAGTTCTGCCTTAATTCCCAGTATTAAAAGGTTACTTTTCTCTTGGTTGATATGCAAGCCCATTTTCTGTGCTGTTTCAATCAGTTTGGTGGTGATGTCTTTTAGAGTGTTTTTCCTCTTGCTATTATATCTATATCATCTGCATATGCCACCACTTGATGACTGTTAAAACCCAAGTGTCCCTCTCAGTTTAAATTCCCCATTCTAATAATTTTTTCGAACACTATATTAAACAACAGCGTTGACAAAGGGTCACCTTGCCGCAGCCCCGTTTTTATTTTGAAATTATCCGAGAATTTTCCATTAACTTTCACCCTGCCTGTAGTTAACTTCAGCGTCATCCTTGTTAAGTTGACCAATTTCGGCGATACTCCAAATTCCCTCATCGCCTTCAATAGTTGCTTCCTACTCACAGAGTCGTACGCCTTGTTAAAGTCTATAAACAAAACCATTGCTGGGATCTTATATTCGTAACAGTTCATTAGCACGTCTTTCATCCTGAAGATCTGGTCCATTGTACCTCTTCCCTTCCTGAACCCCGCTTAGTCTCGACTATCTGCGGATTCACGACGCTTTCAATTCTCGTTTTCATGAGCGTCACTAGTACGTCGTAAACCACATGGAGTAGGGATATCCCTCGGAAATTATTACATTCGGTAATATCTCCTTTTTTGTGGAGAGGGACTATTGTAGTGCTCTGTCAGCTTCTTGGCATACACTCTTTTTTCCATACGGTTTTTACTAATTCATATATCCTATGTCTTAGTTTTCCCCCCCATACCTTGCTATTCCATTTCCACCTGGGCTCTTGTCGTTCTTTGGCTTCAGTAGGGTTTATTTGTGTTTTATTTGGGTAAGCAACATCGCCGCGACCCTGGACACGTTCTCCTTGATATGCTTTATCTTCACTATCCGACTGTCTCATCTTTAACCTATCCTTATGCTTACGTTTTTTGACCGCTTTCATATCAGATTTTCTGCTGTCTTCTCTTCCACACCCTCTTCAATCTTCAATTTTGCCGTAGTCCACGTCCCTGTGCTTTCTTCCCCAAGACAATTTGCGACATTCGGGAATACTGCCGATGGAAAACAACACACATCGACGCAAGCGTGTAACCTTTTCTTCTCTCGGAGTTAGCGAGGTTAATAACGATAGAAGGTTGAGTAATGTAACCTTAAACGATATGAAAAAGCCATAGAACAATCGGGGTATTCGGAACGATATTTTCTCCGGATCACCTCTACCGAATCCCCTTAAAATTGAAGATTCCTCTAGTCCTCCCTCTCTTAATGAAACTTCTGACCCGGTCATCAGGGATCTTAATAAATCTGTATTTAAGGTTGACTTTTAATTGCAGTCGTACGCGCGTGTCTTTGATTGGCATTCAGATGGCACATTGTTTACATTCCGAAGTCATTCCTATATTTTAAGTTCGCGTAGGTTTGCTAATATCGCATTTGGTGAGATGTTATTTGTTTGATTCGCAAAGAGGTAAAGTGGGGAGAAGACACGTGAAGAGAAAGTGATAGTAAAGTAACAATGGAAAGATAGGAAAAGGGTTGCACTGTTTGTGGTGTCGACAAAGAGTAAAGAGAAGGAAAGATTGTCCCCGAAACAGAACAACGATACTCTGGTAAATAGAAGAGAGAAGGCGAGAGGAAAGTTAAAGTGTAGGGAAAGAAGTTTGGGTGATACGGCACCCAGGGATGCAGAGAGACACCCCGTGCAGTTTGTAGCAGCCGCCCGATGAAATTTGACCGGTAGAATCCGTACCTCCAAACACCCCATATCGGCTGGTTCCAGAAAGTCGAAAAGAAAATAAAGTTAAGAACTGAAAATCCTAAACAAACCGAAAGTATGCCACCAGTTATACTTAATTTGACTACATCAACACTACCATGTTTTCGAGGCCCTCTAGTGTCTTTTATGGTGTTCGATACCGATGTTAAGTACCCGAGCATTTGTGTAGTCGCTGGAATAAGCCCCACACACCGGCAAGTAAAAGTAGCATGCTACATTATAGGTAGCAGTAAGTGTTTATTTTTTATCCTACGGGCTTAAAAAGATTCTTGATTTGCAACAAACCAATTTTTTCCTAATTAACAAAAACCAAATAAAACACTTTATAAACCTTTCATTTAATAACATTGCGTAGAGTTTATATGCCGTATTTAGGCGAGTTATTCCCCGCTAATTCTCTACTTTTTCTTTACTACACTTTTTATGAATTGGGCATATTTGCCCTACTCTCCATTCCCTGGGAAAACCTTTACCCGTCCACACATCATTCATTAACTCGCTCAATCTTTCAATCATCCCATCCGTCCCAAATATCCACACTTCGTTTACCAACCCATCCCTCCCCAGTGCTTTTCCTCTTTTCAGTCTTCCTACTTGTTTTCCTAGTTCCTCTACTCGAATCTCAGCCTCCCTTTCTCTACCACCAATCCCGGTTTTACTATCTTGCCCTACAATTCTCTCTTCCTTTCCATTCGACAGTTCCATTACATCTTCCTTCCACTGTATTATAGGTATGTCTTCACTAATCGTGACTTTGTTCTTCTTTTTCTTCTTCTTCTTGCTGTATCTCTTCTTTCTTTTCTTTGCATCGTTTTCTATAATTATTTTTTGCTTGCCAGTACTCTTCTTTTCTACCTTTCCCCTTTTTCCACCTTCGTAAACATTTCCTTGCTTCTGTTTTTAAATCGCTGCATCTGCTATCCCACCATCTGTTTCTCTTTTTAATTCTTCCATTTTCTTTTCAGTTCCTTTTTCTTTAAATTCCACTTCCAACATTTTTTTTTATAATGCTCATTCCATACCTATATCTTGTTCGCTTTTCCTACTTTATTACTTAAGCATCCCCTCCTTCTACTTATGCCCCTCAATTTTACTTCTAGTGGCATGTGATCGGAGTCCACTCTTTCTCCTATTTTGAATGTTTCTACCTCTTCTTCTGTTAATCCGTTTACTATTACGTAGTCTATTACCGATTCCTCTCTTTTACCTATCCAGGTAAATTCCCCCTCCTCGTCCCCTTCCTTCACCCCATTCAAGACTTCCCAACCTCTTTCTTCAATTAATTCCCATAGCAATTTTCGATCTTTCGATTTTTGTGTGTTTTCCCTGTCGTCTTCCCTGCTTTTGTTCCCTATCTGGCATTAAAGTCCCCTCCTAACAGTAGAAATTCTTCTTCGGACTCTTCGATTTTTTCTTGTATTTCTTGTTTCGTGTTTCTCATTCCTCTACTACAGCGATTCTCAACCTGTGGGGCGCGCCCCCCTAGGGGGGCGCGATAACACCAGAGGGGGGGCGCGAGCCAATAAGAAAATATATTATTTAGAAAAAATAAAATATATTATTGAAAAAAATAAAGAAATATATTTAAAAAAAAGTAAATAAAATTCATTCTAAATAATTAAATATAAATACAGAAATAATGGTTATTATTAGTGACTCCCTTGAGCCTGTTTAGCCGCACAAAGGTTTTCGAAACGCGGTTTAATTTGAGAAATTGACACTCTAAGTTCTTTTTCTACATTCAGTCGAGATCTATATTTTGTCTTCATTGCAGCCATCGCAGAAAATCCAGTTTCACAAAGGTACGATGTTGAAAATGGTAGTAGTATACGTAGCGCTCTTGTTTTCAGCGCAGAGAACTCATTATCCAAGCTTGCCCAAAATTCAAAGAGTGGTTTGTTACTAAATTGTCTTTTGATTTCGCCGCTTGCCGTGAAGTCTATGAAGATTTCTTCTTCAGCAGTTGAGAGGCCATCAGGAGTGTTTTGAAATGGATTCCTAACCCAGTCGTAACCTGCTAGCAAGTTCTCATCAGCAAAAAAATACTTTTTAAAATTCTTTGCCAGCATGGCTAGATGATTTTCAATGGTTACAAAAACAATTTTTATATGTTGTTCTTCAACCTTGTAAGTTTTAACACATTCATCCACGTTTGGAAACATTTCTAGGTTTTTTTGCTTTACATTTCTGTTCCACAATTCCAATTTTTTACAAAAAGCAGTAACTTTATCACTAGTATCTAACATATGTGTGTTTGCTCCTTGGAGTTGAAGATTCAAAATGTTTAATTTCTCGAAAATATCGACCAAGTAGCTCAATTTCATAACAAATAAATAATCTCGAAACTTCTCGGCTTCCGGTCGGTGTTCCTCTTCTAAATAAATGGCGATTTCTTCTCTTAATTCATAAACACGTTGCAAAAATCTTCCCCGTGATAACCATCTCGTCTCGCAATAAAATAATAACGATGAATGTACTGCACCCATGTCTTTGCAAAGTTCAGAAAATATTCTGGATTTTAAAGGTCTCATTTTTATATAATTTACTGCTGTTACAACCGTCGTTAGCACAATATTCAAATCAGGACTCATTTCCTTGGAAGCCAAAGCTTCTCTATGGATCATGCAATGCGTCCATACACATTGTGGAGATTTTTGTTTCACAAGTGTTTGCATACTTTGGAATCTTCCAGACATTGCACGAGCACCATCGGTGCATATTCCGACGCAGTTTTTCCATTCTATGTTTCCTTCGTTTACAAAATCATTTAAAATAGCAAATAATGAAAGTGCTGTTGCTTTGAGTTCTATTGGTTTGCAGAAAAGCAGTTCTTCTACTGCTGACGTACCAGCACAAAATCGAACATAGGCAATTAAATGAGCATCTTTATTGCTATCTGTTGCCTCATCAAGCTGAATTGAAAACAATTTATCATGCAATTTCTCAAAAAGTTGATGCTGTACATCGTTAGCTATATCGCTAATTCGACGTGCAACAGTGTCATTTGATAGAGGTATAGACTGTAATTGTTTGGTAAAATTATCTCCAAACATAGTTTCTACAATTTCAATTGCAGCTGGTAGAATATATTCTTCGCCAATGGTATGCGGCTTCTTACATCTGGCTATTCTATATGAAACTTTGTACGACGCAAGTAAAGCTTTTTCATGTACAGACAACGATTTTTTAAAAAAATGTTTTTTGCTTTTCAAATGATTTCAATTTTAATTCGAAAAATTGTGGAGGTTTGTTAACATATTCGCTATGAAGCGTTTCCAAATGGCGTTTAAGTTTATTAGGCTTCATGCTGTCTGCTGCCAAAATTTTTGAGCAAATGACACACAGAGGCCTTTCTTCTTCATTTACTTCCGTACTAGTAAATCCAAATTTTATGTATTCTTGAGAATATTTTCTCGATTTGCTTTTTGGAACCACCCTCGTCAATGCACTTGTTGATGCTTCACCATCGTGTAATACCTGTTTACGCCCACTTAAAAATTTTTCCATGATTCTGCATTAACGTCTCGATAAACATTGACCGGATCACTGAGTGTGACTTACCTTACGACGCTGTGTTTGGCTGGCACTAATTAGCAACGAACGAAATACTGCATTTATATGCGCTGGATGGTTCGGAGACGTTCCAGATCGTTCGAGAGAATTCGGAAATTTTTACAAAGCAGCAAATAATACACACATGGCGGACGTACCAACAGAAAGTGAGATAGAAAGCAATTGAGAATCAGTGATTGTCGTTTTATTAAAACCCGCAAATCGAGGGGGGGGGGCGCGATAAAAACTGTTATTGGCAAATGGGTCGCGAAGATGAAAAGGTTGAGAATCGCTGCTCTACTATATATTGTGCAGATTCTCCATTTTTTTTTATTTACAGTCAATTTTCTTTCAACCATGCCTTCCATTTCTATCGTCCCCTCTTCTATTTCTTTTATATCTTTCTTCACTCCTGTCATGATTCCACCTTTTGCCCTACCCTTGCGTTTTTCTTTTTTTGCCCCTTGCAATTTCCACTGAAATTCCTTTGGCAACACGTCTTTCAGTTTGTTCCAGCCTCTCTTTAGTATCCATGTTTCTGTTAGTCCCACAAAATCAAAAATTTTCACGTAGTCCCAAAATAAATTATCTTTCTTTTTCACACCCGCAATATTCCAAAAGAGTAATTTTAAACCACGTTTATCATCCCCATTCTTCTTTCCCATTCCCCTATTATGTACAAAATCTACATTCTTAAACCTAAAGTCTTTATTTGTTCTTTCATTACTACCCCTCCCCTTTGTGTTTCTTTCTTCGGTTAGTGCTGAGTTCATCTGCGAAATTTTTCTTCCAATTTTCCTTTATTGTCATTCCATGTATACATTTTGTCCCCTACTTCCAGCTTCTTATATCCCACCCTTGTTGTGTATCCTTTTTTTCTATCCTCTTTAGCTACCTCCCTAATTCCTTTTGGAATTTTTTGCTCTTGTACTGTCCAATCATCAATATATATTCTCTTTCCTCTCAGTTTATTTTTATTCTTCATCATCTCTTGTTTTTCCTCCCAAAGCGTCAGTATTTTCTTGCTTTCCTCTTTCCCTATAATTATTGTTTCCAACACTTTTACTTCTACCTCAATTTCTTTTTTCAAAAATTCCTCTACTTCTTTTGCATCTGTCTTTTCCCGTATTTCCATATCCCTAATTATGAAATTGTTTCTTCTTTCTTATCTCTCTCTTTTTTCCAACTTCTTCAAAAAACTCGCAGAAAAAACAAAACTTGTCTAATTGTACAAGGAGGAGCGAATTTATAGTTAGGTACGTCTTACTTTTCAAACAACACATAATAAATTGATTATGACACAGTCTTCCTTCACATAGAAATCGAAAAATAATATACCAATCTGAAAAGACGATTGTGCATACAGAATAAGAGAGATATTAATAGATGTTTCAGTATCTAGGCGGGATATGGTCTGGAATAGGGTAATTTTGTGAAAAATTAATTCGTCTAAAGCTTCCCCAATAGGACGAATATTCCGTCATTAAAGTTGTGTTTCGTGTAGCAAGGACACCTAGGTAAAAAATTGGTGGTTCGCAGGAATAAATAAGTTGGATGAGGTCAGCAAAAGTGTCACCAACTTACAAGTTTCCCGCTGTATTTTTCATTAGAGGTGTCGAAACTTTAGATGATATTGGTTGGCGGACATAAGCGTCAGTGAATTTTGTTTATTAGCTAAGTTGTCTTCAAACGATTGTTTGTTTTTTTCTGTCAAGACCGAGCTAATTAGATAACTCTGTTTATTATTTAAAACTAAGCTTGTCCTCTATCGACAATAGCCTAGTGAATCATATTCGTCCATTATCCTAAAATCGATCGAACATTGTAAACACCAAGTTAAACAGTTTGCAATTTTTATAACCACAAAGCGAGTTCACTGAATTAAATATTTTAACCACAAAGTGCTGACCAGTTTACAAAAGGAAGTAATTTTTCCAATCCAGAAAACTATGCTAAAACTGTTGCAGCACATGTTCAGAATATCTTTTTTCCTTAAAGTTTACAGCGTGTTTTATTAAAAAGTGTGGTGTTAGTTCAACTTCCCCACACCTTTGTTTCGAGAAATAACGACATTAAGATGCGACACCCTTGGGTTTCTTTAAATTCAATAAGTATCTATTTCCAGCAGTTCCTTGCATAAAATAGAACCGTATCAATTTACGCTCATTATATCTTACTTCGCGTCAAAGAAACTGTAATGTTTTTTCGTTGCAGATACCCTTTTCATGTTTCCTCGCTTCGACTTTGAAATAAAACCGCACAAAAACAAAGCTGTACCCGTATCAAGTGTCAAATAATCTATTTTTAACGTAGCTATCACGGTTCGCAACTCGAACGTCTCCCCCTGCCGGAATTCAAAGTTTAGTGCAAATTTCGCAAGTCGATTCCCCTCTTTTGTGAAAATGTCTTTAATGTTCATGTGTCAAGCTGCTAAATTAGTGTCTTGCGGATGTATCAAGTTGGTTAGACTGTTGCGTGCTGCTCCGCTAAATTTCATCAGGAATGTGGCTGTACAGCGCTCTACGTGAGATTGCTTTCGAATTCCTCATACAGCTGTTGGGATTTCAGTTTAGAGGAATATTACGTCGATGAGAGGCGCATTCCCGAGTCTACCTGTTCGCTTCGAGATCATCCGGCATTGGGTGACATAATAATTAGATCGGAAGATCCAACATGGAGCCCAAAGGGGAATTAGAACCACTGCGTGATGGAGGAAAATCTTAAGCAGATATTTCAATTCCGTGGGAGGGTGTAATGGAGGGTGCGTTAAATCAGCGCAGGAGGAGCTTTTTTAATATACAACACGTATATGTCGCAGTGTGGGTGTTTCGGCTCCCCATAAATTGTGGAAATTATTTTTTCGGGGTTCTTATAGGGGCAGTCCGCATATATTGATAGCGTGTGACATTTATACAAGCGAAAAACGGGCTTTTGGGTCTAAAAACGGCATGATCATTACTTTCAAGCTATCAAGTTGGAGAGTTGAAGTAAAATATTGGTATACCGTGTTACTAAAAAATTAAAACTTCAGATTAATTAGCAATTAATCTGATGTGAATAATACACCGGGATAATTACACAGACCAGCAGGCATCCATTCGATCAATTAAACCAGTGAACATGCTAGAACGTTGGATAGAACTCACTTTACACGTGAAAAAAAAATGTTATTTACATGTAACTTCCCTGGCTTACGGAGCATAAACACATTGAATTAATGTCAGTGGAGGCTTTAATTTTTGAGACAGTATTACATTTTTTATATATGTAAAACAATACTAATAAATTGTAACTAGCAATCTTCAAAACATAAATTACACCAATTCTATTACGAAATTCAATGAAGCTGCTAGAGCACCCAGGTTGGATGTTTTAACAGCTCTGTTAAACATTAGTGAAATACGAGAAATATATTGTGCTAGAACATAGTAGATAAATTCAAAATTAGGCCTTACACTATGGTAGTCAACAAAATGGATCCCTTTATGCCTTTTTTGTATGGCGGAATGCATTCAAATGCAAAGAGGTGACCTCTAACGTTGGAAGAGTGACCTTTGATTAAACTGTAAACTATAGAAAAAGCTGTAAAATAAGCCTGAAGGATTTATTGATTTAGCTACAAAAACCTCCACCTTTCAAGAATCAACAAATGTTACAGATTGATGCAAATATTTGAACATCATAAATTTAAAATAAATACACAAAGAAAAAAGAAATCGTTTTAAAATAACTGTATGATAATACTCAAGTTATTATCACGGCCACGCTTCATCAAGAGTTTCAAACAACAAAGAGTTTACTTCTTGATGTTAAATTATGTATTAATTCAAGTGTCCTTGCTTTCAAAATGGTTTAACGTTTAAATGTCAATAAACGAACTATTTTAAATATGGAGTGAGTAATTACGAATTACGAAAAATATACCTAATAACTCAAATAAAATCATCAGAACTTTAGATATTTATCGGTAATAAAATAAGTTGAGCCTGAATAAGTGAAATTACGACCATGAACGGTTAAAAACCTAACGTGCGAATTTACAAACAGCGAAATAAAAATTATATAGGCATAGTCAAAATTCACAACATTTGAGATTATATACTCGTTAATTAACTGATCTTACATTAACTATACTCGCTGAAGGAGGACCGTGGAGTCAAATGAGATTCGTTTTTCTTTAAACAGTTATCTAGTAACGGCGTCAAATGTACCCAAATTTTTATTGATGACCTTGCCTGATTTAACTTTTAAATTGAGACACCATAACATTAAATGTACCATTTGTGATATAATATTAATAATAATAATAATAATATAAATGAAGATACCTGGAATCGAATCTAAAACAGTATTTCTACTCGTAGAACAGTAGAACAACACAACCATAAGGAAAAATATATTTTCATT
>JAKCWB010000335.1:0-12511 GCA_022388445.1 Zophobas atratus | reverse complement strand
AAATCCTTTGAATTTCTGAGTATGTAACCAAAGGGGCCCTAAAGACGCAGAGACTCATAATCGAAGTGAGCTTTAAAGACAATTTACTGTCAAACTTAATCCTAAGTCATGAACAATGTTCGGTCTAGAGATAACTCACCTAATATGCTGTAATCAAAATAGATAGAATTTTCATTTTAGAGAAGGACATAACGTAGCATTTTGTTTTATTGACTGGCAATTCATTAACTTTGCACCAATTTAAGACTTGATTTAGGTTGCCATGTAACTTTACACAATCTGCCGATGACTTCACTTTTGTGAATATTTTTAAATCGTCCGCATATAGTAAATAATCAACATTCAGGATGTGACTTATGTCATTGATAAACACGGAAAATAGAAGTGGCCCCAGCACCGACCACTGTGGAACTCCAGAAGTTGGAAATACATCCTTTGATGAGCATCCACTGCAATAGACAAACTGTTTCCTAGCACAAAGATAAGAGTGAAAAACCTTAAGTAGCGCTGGTGAGAATCCAATGACACCAAGTTTATACAACAAAATATTGTGACTTATTTTGTCAAAGGCTTTCGAAAAGTCCATGTAAATGACGTCCGTCTGACCGCCCTCATCAATTGACTCACTTAGGAATTGAGTTAAAGATACTAAATTTGTCACTGTAGACCTGCCATGCATAAATCCATGTTGGTTTTCAGAAATATTACTTTTTAAGTGAAAATAAATGTTACTAAAAATCACCATTTCAAAGATTTTAGCAAAGTTATTTATTAAAGCAATTGGTCGATAGTTTTCGATAACCTTACGATCACCCTTCTTCAATATCGGAACAATTTTAGAAATCTTCCACAACTTCGGAATTACACCACCTGTTAAGATTTTATTGAACAAGATAAACAACGGCTTTACTAATGTGGGAGAACAGTCTTTTAAGAAAATAGATGGAATTCTGTCTGGACCAGCGGTATTTTTACGTTTCAATTTTTCCAAGGCTGCACTGATTTCGTTTTCAGTTATGTTAGGAATGTGTAACACTCCACTACAAATATCTGGTCCATCACCAACTGAAAAAAACTGTTAAAATTCTTCAGAAACGTCACTTTTGAAGTGTTTTCTTGTACTTTTAAGCCAATCAGATACCCTACGGGCTCGGAAAGTGCAACGAAACCATCAAATTTTAGCTAGAAACTGTATTTTTGTCGATTTTTATTGAATTTGAACTATATTTCAACGTTTTTTGATGGTTCTGAGCCACCAAACACACTTAATGCATGCAGAATCGACTCAGAATAGGAAAAGGAGACGTTTAGGTTAATTTTATGCATTCTGGCGTTCGTAGATACAAGAAAACTGTTAAAATTCTTCAGAAACGTCACTTTTGAAGTGTTTTCTTGTACTTTTAAGCCAATCAGATACCCTACGGGCTCGGAAAGTGCAACGAAACCATCAAATTTTAGCTAGAAACTGTATTTTTGTCGATTTTTATTGAATTTGAACTATATTTCAACGTTTTTTGATGGTTCTGAGCCACCAAACACACTTAAAGCATGCAGAATCGACTCAGAATAGGAAAAGGAGACGTTTAGGTCAATTTTATGCATTCTGGCGTT
This sequence comes from Zophobas atratus, assembly GCA_022388445.1. Taxonomy (NCBI): domain Eukaryota; kingdom Metazoa; phylum Arthropoda; class Insecta; order Coleoptera; family Tenebrionidae; genus Zophobas; species Zophobas atratus. The sequence goes on along the minus strand of JAKCWB010000335.1, from coordinate 10,900 downwards.
CGTAGATACAAGAAAACTGTTAAAATTCTTCAGAAACGTCACTTTTGAAGTGTTTTCTTGTACTTTTAAGCCAATCAGATACCCTACGGGCTCGGAAAGTGCAACGAAACCATCAAATTTTAGCTAGAAACTGTATTTTTGTCGATTTTTATTGAATTTGAACTATATTTCAACGTTTTTTGATGGTTCTGAGCCACCAAACACACTTAAAGCATGCAGAATCGACTCAGAATAGGAAAAGGAGACGTTTAGGTCAATTTTATGCATTCTGGCGTTCGTAGATACAAGAAAACTGTTAAAATTCTTCAGAAACGTCACTTTTGAAGTGTTTTCTTGTACTTTTAAGCCAATCAGATACCCTACGGGCTCGGAAAGTGCAACGAAACCATCAAATTTTAGCTAGAAACTGTATTTTTGTCGATTTTTATTGAATTTGAACTATATTTCAACGTTTTTTGATGGTTCTGAGCCACCAAACACACTTAAAGCATGCAGAATCGACTCAGAATAGGAAAAGGAGACGTTTAGGTCAATTTTATGCATTCTGGCGTTCGTAGATACAAGAAAACTGTTAAAATTCTTCAGAAACGTCACTTTTGAAGTGTTTTCTTGTACTTTTAAGCCAATCAGATAACCTACGGGCTCGAAAAGTGCAACGAAACCATCAAATTTTAGCTAGAAACTGTATTTTTGTCGATTTTTATTGAATTTGAACTATATTTCAACGTTTTTTGATGGTTCTGAGCCACCAAACACACTTAAAGCATGCAGAATCGACTCAGAATAGGAAAAGGAGACGTTTAGGTCAATTTTATGCATTCTGGCGTTCGTAGATACAAGAAAACTGTTAAAATTCTTCAGAAACGTCACTTTTGAAGTGTTTTCTTGTACTTTTAAGCCAATCAGATACCCTACGGGCTCGGAAAGTGCAACGAAACCATCAAATTTTAGCTAGAAACTGTATTTTTGTCGATTTTTATTGAATTTGAACTATATTTCAACGTTTTTTGATGGTTCTGAGCCACCAAACACACTTAAAGCATGCAGAATCGACTCAGAATAGGAAAAGGAGACGTTTAGGTCAATTTTATGCATTCTGGCGTTCGTAGATACAAGAAAACTGTTAAAATTCTTCAGAAACGTCACTTTTGAAGTGTTTTCTTGTACTTTTAAGCCAATCAGATACCCTACGGGCTAGGAAAGTGCAACGAAACCATCAAATTTTAGCTAGAAACTGTATTTTTGTCGATTTTTATTGAATTTGAACTATATTTCAACGTTTTTTGATGGTTCTGAGCCACCAAACACACTTAAAGCATGCAGAATCGACTCAGAATAGGAAAAGGAGACGTTTAGGTCAATTTTATGCATCCTGGCGTTCGTAGATACAAGAAAACTGTTAAAATTCTTCAGAAACGTCACTTTTGAAGTGTTTTCTTGTACTTTTAAGCCAATCAGATACCCTACGGGCTCGGAAAGTGCAACGAAACCATCAAATTTTAGCTAGAAACTGTATTTTTGTCGATTTTTATTGAATTTGAACTATATTTCAACGTTTTTTGATGGTTCTGAGCCACCAAACACACTTAAAGCATGCAGAATCGACTCAGAATAGGAAAAGGAGACGTTTAGGTCAATTTTATGCATTCTGGCGTTCGTTACAAGAAAACTGTTAAAATTCTTCAGAAACGTCACTTTTGAAGTGTTTTCTTGTACTTTTAAGCCAATCAGATACCCTACGGGCTCGGAAAGTGCAACGAAACCATCAAATTTTAGCTAGAAACTGTATTTTTGTCGATCTTTATTGAATTTGAACTATATTTCAACGTTTTTTGATGGTTCTGAGCCACCAAACACACTTAAAGCATGCAGAATCGACTCAGAATAGGAAAAGGAGACGTTTAGGTCAATTTTATGCATTCTGGCGTTCGTAGATACAAGAAAACTGTTAAAATTCTTCAGAAACGTCACTTTTGAAGTGTTTTCTTGTACTTTTAAGCCAATCAGATACCCTACGGGCTCGGAAAGTGCAACGAAACCATCAAATTTTAGCTAGAAACTGTATTTTTGTCAATTTTTATTGAATTTGAACTATATTTCAACGTTTTTTGATGGTTCTGAGCCACCAAACACACTTAAAGCATGCAGAATCGACTCAGAATAGGAAAAGGAGACGTTTAAGTCAATTTTATGCATTCTGGCGTTCGTAGATACAAGAAAACTGTTAAAATTCTTCAGAAACGTCACTTTTGAAGTGTTTTCTTGTACTTTTAAACCAATCAGATACCCTACGGGCTCGGAAAGTGCAACGAAACCATCAAATTTTAGCTAGAAACTGTATTTTTGTCGATTTTTATTGAATTTGAACTATATTTCAACGTTTTTTGATGGTTCTGAGCCACCAAACACACTTAAAGCATGCAGAATCGACTCAGAATAGGAAAAGGAGACGTTTAGGTCAATTTTATGCATTCTGGCGTTCGTAGATACAAGAAAACTGTTAAAATTCTTCAGAAACGTCACTTTTGAAATGTTTTCTTGTACTTTTAAGCCAATCAGATACCCTACGGGCTCGGAAAGTGCAACGAAACCATCAAATTTTAGCTAGAAACTGTATTTTTGTCGATTTTTATTGAATTTGAACTATATTTCAACGTTTTTTGATGGTTCTGAGCCACCAAACACACTTAAAGCATGCAGAATCGACTCAGAATAGGAAAAGGAGACGTTTAGGTCAATTTTATGCATTCTGGCGTTCGTAGATACAAGAAAACTGTTAAAATTCTTCAGAAACGTCACTTTTGAAATGTTTTCTTGTAATTTTAAGCCAATCAGATACCCAACGGGCTCGGAAAGTGCAACGAAACCATCAAATTTTAGCTAGAAACTGTATTTTTGTCGATTTTTATTGAATTTGAACTATATTTCAACGTTTTTTGATGGTTCTGAGCCACCAAACACACTTAAAGCATGCAGAATCGACTCAGAATAGGAAAAGGAGACGTTTAGGTCAATTTTATGCATTCTGGCGTTCGTAGATACAAGAAAACTGATAAAATTCTTCAGAAACGTCACTTTTGAAGTGTTTTCTTGTACTTTTAAGCCAATCAGATACCCTACGGGCTCGGAAAGTGCAACGAAACCATCAAATTTTAGCTAGAAACTGTATTTTTGTCGATTTTTATTGAATTTGAACTATATTTCAACGTTTTTTGATGGTTCTGAACCACCAAACACACTTAAAGCATGCAGAATCGACTCAGAATAGGAAAAGGAGACGTTTAGGTCAATTTTATGCATTCTGGCGTTCGTAGATACAAGAAAACTGTTAAAATTCTTCAGAAACGTCACTTTTGAAGTGTTTTCTTGTACTTTTAAGCCAATCAGATATCCTACGGGCTCGGAAAGTGCAACGAAACTATCGAATTTTGGCTAGAAACTGTATTTTTGTCGATTTTTATTGAATTTGAACTATATTTCAACGTTTTTTGATGGTTCTGAGCCACCAAACACACTTAAAGCATGCAGAATCGACTCGGAATAGGAAAAGGAGACGTTTAGGTCAATTTTATGCATTCTGGCGTTCGTAGATACAAGAAAACTGTTAAAATTCTTCAGAAACGTCACTTTTGAAGTGTTTTCTTGTACTTTTAAGGTGGTATCACTCAGAATTGTCACACAACAGTTGAGCATAAATAACTCTTCACGTAGTCCAAACACTCTCTAGTGTTCTCTAGTCACTTTTCAAATATCTTAACGACTGCTACTGCTATCGTTGTTCCGTGCGTGTAGGAGGTATAATGTTGTCGCTCTTTCAAAATGACCGCATCAAATAACGGTAGACGCTTAGCGAGGTTTTAATGAAAATTGGTCTGGACCACTGGAAGAGGGTGGAGCGTTGTGCATGCTGCATCCGAAATTCCGCGTGAATCACAAATGCAACCTTTCACAGTTTTTATGATAACGCTGAATTTTGTAATTTAATCTATAGGTAATATTGCAAATGAAACCCTTGCTATGGAACAGAAGTAGTATAATAAATAATATAAACATTTTGTGTACCCCAGTTATAATAAAACAATGAGTATTAAATTACAATTGTAATATATCTATCAAAACATTAATTTTATAATTTAATTTCTTAAATTATGCATTTTTTTGTAATTTAAGTGAATTCGATCGATAAAAGTACCTAACAGAATAATTAACAAAAACAACTATTACAATAAATTATTTAAAAATACAGAGTACATACATCACTAATTGCAAGTGTCACATTTCCTAGACACCGAAAACAGAAAAGAACAACAATAAAACATTTATTACTCAGAAAAGTCTAAGTAATAAGTGAATATACTTATATAAAACTGTTAGAACAGTATTTATTTAAACTTTGGTCTAAACTTGTTTAGACAGAACATACCGCGCTCTTGAAGCAAAGTATAACATATTTAGCTTTGTTGAAAAAGTGTAAAGATTTGATTTTGCATATCCTAAATCATGAAACGTTGAGAAAACAAAATTAGAAATTCGTGCGATGGACCCTATTACAATACTTTCCTAGCTTATGCTTGAGAAGAAAGAAACAACAATAACTGTAACAAACAATACATAATTCAGACATAAAATTTAGGATAAAGAATTTCTTATTCTCTCTGCCTCCAAATATAAAAAGTTAACTTTTATGGTCATCCTTAATTAATTCCTTTAGATAAAAATTGAAAAAAAAATCTTTTAATTTCTGATGCATTTTTCCTTTATAAAATGTTTCGTCTCTGGAAATTTCTTCGTATAAAACTCCTTTCGGTGTCCAAAAAACAAAGAAGCAACTTTTTTTATTAGAAACATAGAGTTGTCCTTGAACTTGATAAAAGTAGCTATGATTGCGTTTGAGTTTGAATTTATTATTTACTATTGTTGCAAAGTCTACTTTTTTTTGATTAATGGCTTCTTCAGGAGTGAGAAATCTGGCTGCATAAGGGCATTTTATCTCTAAAAGTGTATTTTCACCAATTATGCCATCTGGAGAGGCACCTAAATAATTGTCGGTTGGATGAATATATAATCCACATGGACGAATTTTTTCTTTTAAAATAGATTCCATGTCCCGTCGAGCTATTACTTCATTATCTACTCCATATCTGGTACTCGTATTGCCTCTAAATCCTGTCAAAATGGACCTACTAACTTTTAAACAATCTGTCTGAGGCCGAAGTTTACATATCCGACCGAATGCAGAAGCTGTAAGACGGATTCGTCTTTCTTCATGCCACAATGTGCAGCTTGATTGTTCCTTGGTAGAAGCTTCAAACTGATTAATTTCTTCTATAGTTTTGCATAATCTATGTATATAACGTTGTTTTAATTCATCTGAGATCTCCGTGTCCATTATGTGAGGATCCAATCCATAATCTGCATCCGCAGTTGCTTTATCTAGAGATCTTTTTGCGTTTCTTTTCTCTCGGTCATAAAGAAGACGTTTTCGACATAAAACTGCTTTTCGTTTATCCACAAACCTTTTTGTGTGCACTCCAGGACTTCTGTGTGTTATGGCTTGGTGAATCTTTGAAAGATATTCACCTTGCGAATTCCACGAATAACCAGCTGCAAAACACCTTAGACTGTATCCTCCTCTTCTCGTGAAATCAACTCTTTTACCTCCAATAAATTTTGCTAAGACAGAGTTATAATTTTCGAAAGCATTGTTTGTCATGTTTTTCAAAAGGCTGCTGCTGTTATTAACCAATCTGTTTAAGTGGATTATAATCTCATTATATAAGCCACATTGTTCCAACTCCGGGATAAAATTTTTTTTCTTTGTCTTTGGAACCATTACAAAAGTATGTATCGCATTGTTCATGATTACCAAAGACATGGTGAATACTATTCAGAATATCTTTTTTCAAAAATGCATTCTGCTCTTCTGACGTATTTTCATTAGTAGATCTCCTGTATTTAATTGCACAACAGATAGCTAGTCTCAGCCTTTCAATATTATTTTTCAACATTTGCCTTAACAACATTGGGATTTGACAACCTTTGGAACTAAACCGTTTTTGGTGTAGAACTCGTAACTGACTGACGAAGTTCCTTAACAAGTGGTTGGAACATTCTATTTTCTTTACTGGAAACGGACCATATGGTCGTTCTTTCACAATTTTGGAATAAACACTACTGTCACCGTCAGCCACCAAAAATCCATATTTTAGACCATGCATTGTCATACTTTGTTTGAAACCTTCAAGTATAATGTCACTTTCCATAGAAGTGGAAGATCCGTTCCAGTTTTTAAAACAAAGATGATTTTTGTTTGTTCCATTGTGACATGTCGTACAGTATTTATTTCTTATCCCTAAAAATAATAATTTTCCTGTTCGTTGTCCAACAATACATGCTGCACCCGATTTTGAATTATAGTTGCTACGATAAGAACGCTTAGCCCATGATCCATCCGCTACAACCGTAATGACGGGTACTCCAGTATCATCTATTTCTCCAGCTTCTTTTGCCAAAAAACTTTCTTCTTGTCCTGCCTGAAGCATTGAATTCCAGCATTCCTCTTGGAAAATTTCTTGGAAATTTTCTTCTAATTTCCGAAATTTGTTGTACGACATGCACGGAATATTTAAAGTGCTAGAAAATTCTTGCAACTGTGAGTATCCACAACCGGTATTAATTGTTCCCAGCACTGCACTACCGTTCGTATTCATTTTGCCATCGGGTTTATCACTATAAACACAGTGACGTTGAGCACACATTTTACATTTCAACTCAAACGTCGACACAAACCCATCCCTAATTTCTTTGATGACTTCTATATCATTTGCACCACAAGAAAAAAGATCCAGATGTGGAAAAGTGAATAACTGCTGAAAAAAAAATTGTATATCAACAATTCTTTTCCCATCGAGAATATTTCTGAAATTAAATAAGTGTGAGACAATGTAGTAAAGTCTAATGATTAGTCTAATTACTTTTTGTTCATGGTGGTGTCGTTTTCTATTTCCATACAGTCACTTGCGTTAGTTTCGATTTCAGTTTTCGAACGATCCTCACAATAAGTCTCGTCGTCTATGCTTTTCCTGGAAAAACCATGGGTAAATTTACCTTGCTGACTACTGTACTAGTGTTTAATAGTTTATAAATATAATTACTTGTTCTGTATGGTGCTGTTGTTTCCAATTTCCATAAAATCACCAACGTTACTTTCAATTTCATTGCCAATGTCACTGGTTCCGCTTGGTATACTTATTCTAAACATGAAATGGAAAATTTGTAACAAAAAATTACGCAATGTTGGCAAGATTTGATACCTTTCAGCAGTTATTTTCAACTCATTTCTTATACCTCTCCGTTTGTCCCATCTGTTGACAAAAATGTAGTGTTATTTGATGTCACTGTTTTTTTATTTTTTTTTTTTTCAAATTTTAAAACTTACCTGTGTTGTGCAATAATTCGTTTACTTTCTCGTTTTGTTGATAAATTTAATTTTCTCCTGTTAGCCATTCCACGGCACTAAAGTATCTAAATGTTCTTAAAAATGTAACACACAATGAACACTATCAGCTATCACTACAACACACGTTTCGCAGAAAAAAGATTGGGCCTCGTGTACTGCCACTTATCCGTTTCAAAAACAGAAAGAAACTGAAGATTTTAGCAAAATGTGTTGCAAATATGCATGTTATAAATCTAAAGTACATAGGCGGCATCAGCGTTTGTTCTTGCCGCTCCCTTGTAGGTTGCTTCTGACTTAGTGTATATTTTCATATTTTTCGTGGTAACAACAATACAAGATAGAAATACTTTACATTTATTACTGTCATTTCCGTCGCATCTGGTTTATCCGTGCAGGGTTGAATTGTCTCCCAGTACCCTCAGGTAGACTTTAGAGCTAGAATTGCCATAACTACTAATTTCCTATGATGTAGGGAAAATATTTTAAAATTTTAACTGATTTCTAAATATATAGTAATGAAGGGAACAACCACATAGATAGCTGCTTTGATGTGATAGATTTGATTTTTAGAATTTTATTTTTTCTCTTTATTGTAACTTTTAAAGTTATAAAAAGATGTGTCTAACAGTAAAGTAAAGGTAAAGAGACATGCTATGTGTATGTTGCAAATAAGTGTTTTGATTACAAAATTTTGTCATGACCTTATCAATATTTTTACAAGGCACGTGTACCAGTTCCGATAGATGCAGTCTAATACTAACAATAACAGTATTGTAGCACCATTTTTAATCTATAGAATAAATTGACTCAATGGTAATTTTTTTCTCAGTCACCCTGTATATGCAATTCTAAAAAATATGAACGCATTGATAAACCACAACAAACGGGAGATTTACTTTTTCATAGTCTAGGGGTCATGAAACGTCGAGAAAACATAAAATTAGTCATTCGCCAGATGGATCTCTTTACTGCCTGATCAGCAAAAAAATCTCTAAATCGAATCTTACAATTATCTGACAAAACTGAATATGTTATACCATACCGGACTTCAAGGGCGAGGAAAGTGCTGTCTAAATAACTTTAGACCAATTTTTATAATTCAACAATTTACATAGAGTATCAAAAATAAAACACTTCCGAATAATTTTGAATGTGTTGTGCTAATTTTTTTTTTTATTCCACCAATATTTTCTATTTTGACAAAATGACGAAAGAATCGAAACCTGGAGTGCAAACCGAGTAAAATTTGAAGCCTCTTTTGTCAGGGTAGGTATTTTACCCTGCATAATCTCCGCCTTCCCAATTTCACGGTCAACTTCCGACGAAAGGTCCGACCCACTGTGCGACAGAGATCGCAGTAGGTACAGCTGAAAACTTGAAGCAATTTTTTCATCTGCAGCGCTTACTTAAATGACGTTGTATATGAATTGTGTAACACTTATTAAAAAACCTATTGATGCAATCTGTTAAGAAAGGTTCGTTGTAGGTACCTCTTTTTTTTAATTTTTTTCGCACTACAAAGTGTACGTTGTAACAGCAATGTAAATGTCGTCATTTTTGCGTGTTTTTACTTTTTTTTTTACACAGAAAACAGAACTGAAAATCAAATTTTAATATAAGAGGGACAAAATATGTCTAATAAGGATTGTTAAGAAAAAAAATTATCGTCCTAAGTCAATTTCTCTCGTTTTTATAGGACATTTCAAATGGGATAAAAACTGTCCTAAACCAGGCCGAGTGATACCGCCTTAAGCCAATCAGATACCCTACGGGCTCGGAAAGTGCAACGAAACCATCAAATTTTAGCTAGAAACTGTATTTTTGTCGATTTTTATTGAATTTGAACTATATTTCAACGTTTTTTGATGGTTCTGAGCCACCAAACACACTTAAAGCATGCAGAATCGACTCAGAATAGGAAAAGGAGACGTTTAAGTCAATTTTATGCATTCTGGCGTTCGTAGATACAAGAAAACTGTTAAAATTCTTCAGAAACGTCACTTTTGAAGTGTTTTCTTGTACTTTTAAGCCAATCAGATACCCTACGGGCTCGGAAAGTGCAACGAAACCATCAAATTTTAGCTAGAAACTGTATTTTTGTCGATTTTTATTGAATTTGAACTATATTTCAACGTTTTTTTGATGGTTCTGAGCCACCAAACACACTTAAAGCATGCAGAATCGACTCAGAATAGGAAAAGGAGACGTTTAGGTCAATTTTATGCATTCTGGCGTTCGTAGATACAAGAAAACTGTTAAAATTCTTCAGAAACGTCACTTTTGAAGTGTTTTCTTGTACTTTTAAGCCAATCAGATACCCTACGGGCTCGGAAAGTGCAACGAAACCATCAAATTTTAGCTAGAAACTGTATTTTTGTCGATTTTTATTGAATTTGAACTATATTTCAACGTTTTTTGATGGTTCTGAGCCACCAAACACACTTAAAGCATGCAGAATCGACTCAGAATAGGAAAAGGAGACGTTTAGGTCAATTTTATGCATTCTGGCGTTCGTAGATACAAGAAAACTGTTAAAATTCTTCAGAAACGTCACTTTTGAAGTGTTTTCTTGTACTTTTAAGCCAATCAGATACCCTACGGGCTCGGAAAGTGCAACGAAACCATCAAATTTTAGCTAGAAACTGTATTTTTGTCGATTTTTATTGAATTTGAACTATATTTCAACGTTTTTTGATGGTTCTGAGCCACCAAACACACTTAAAGCATGCAGAATCGACTCAGAATAGGAAAAGGAGACGTTTAGGTCAATTTTATGCATTCTGGCGTTCGTAGATACAAGAAAACTGTTAAAATTCTTCAGAAACGTCACTTTTGAAGTGTTTTCTTGTACTTTTAAGCCAACCAGATACCCAACGGGCTCGGAAAGTGCAACGAAACCATCAAATTTTAGCTAGAAACTGTATTTTTGTCGATTTTTATTGAATTTGAACTATATTTCAACGTTTTTTGATGGTTCTGAGCCACCAAACACACTTTAAAGCATGCAGAATCGACTCAGAATAGGAAAAGGAGACGTTTAGGTCAATTTTATGCATTCTGGCGTTCGTAGATACAAGAAAACTGTTAAAATTCTTCAGAAACGTCACTTTTGAAGTGTTTTCTTGTACTTTTAAGCCAATCAGATACCCTACGGGCTCGGAAAGTGCAACGAAACCATCAAATTTTAGCTAGAAACTGTATTTTTGTCGATTTTTATTGAATTTGAACTATATTTCAACGTTTTTTGATGGTTCTGAGCCACCAAACACACTTAATGCATGCAGAATCGACTCAGAATAGGAAAAGGAGACGTTTAGGTCAATTTTATGCATTCTGGCGTTCGTAGATACAAGAAAACTGTTAAAATTCTTCAGAAACGTCACTTTTGAAGTGTTTTTTTTGTACTTTTAAGCCAATCAGATACCCTACGGGCTCGGAAAG
>JAKCWB010000334.1:0-12540 GCA_022388445.1 Zophobas atratus | reverse complement strand
TACGCCCCCGATAATTATTGAGGTTGTATTTCCCATACAAATTTGCGCTCTCCCACGGCCCATGCTTGAAAAGGTTTAGACAGTTGAATATCTTCGTTGCTGTAGATGTGCTGGGGATGTTATAAGTGCAATGGCTTTAATCATTCCATCAAAAACTGAATAAAAAAGGGTTCTTGCCCAAGATGTGCTGCAGACCATGAGGTAAAAACTGTTTAGTCCTGGAGAAAACTAAAATGTGTGAACTGCGCAAAAAATACAGGAGAAAGAAAAATTTAGTGATAGGGAATTCCTTTGCAAAGCCTTTTTTGGGGGCTTAACTCTTGTCTTTTTGTATAAACGCATGCTTAACAACTTAAGCATGACGTCTTTGGGGAAAATGTAACATGTTTGAAAACAACTCATCCAAAACCCCCCATTATTTGCCTATTCCCTACACAACAGTTGTTAATTTGCCCACAAGCCCGTATGATTTTTCAAGTAAATTTAAAATTTTTAATTTAACACCTAAGTCAAATTTTTTTTTTTTATTGCGATTCAAACCCAAAGTAGCGACCTCGTTTTTATTTACCAAAAATTTTGCGGATTTAAAAACCAAAGGTTTTAAAAATTGTTCACTGGTCTTCTTGGGTGGGTTTTGGGTGTTTTTTTTCCTTTTTTGTCCCGAAACTTTGGGTCAGTTGGTTTTCCCTCCAGGGTTTTTGGGTTTTGCCCAATTTTTTTAATGTCTATAGACGACCGTGATTTTCAGGAATGCAGGTTTGTGGGAGGAGGGGTTGTCTTAATAAGCCATTCGACGTAACTATGATTCCTCGGTGGGAGTAACTATGATTCTTCGGTGGGAGTAACTATGATTCTTCGGTGGGAGTAACTATGATTCTTCGGTGGGAGTAACTATGATTCTTCGGTGGGAGTAACTATGATTCTTCGGTGGGAGTAACTATGATTCTTCGGTGGGAGTAACTATGATTATTCGGTGGGAGTAACTATGACTATGTATTTCAAAATACGATTCTCGGTAAACCAAGGTAGTTATCGAAGAGGTGAAAGCGGATTTGATTTCTGCGGCCCGAAATGTGCAAGGAAATATATTAAGTGAAATTTCGAAAATTTTGTTGTAAATTGGTGGGAAATTGAGGTAATTTTGCATATTTTTGAATATTTCAAAGGACAATTCTGGGAAAACCATTGAAGTTATCGAAGAAATGAAAACGGATATGACTACTGTGGCGAAAAAGGACGAAAAAGGATACTAAGAACGAAAAAGGACGAAGATGGACGAAAGAGGACGAAAAAAGTCGAAAAAGGACCTAAAACGGCGAAAAAGGACGAAGAAGGACGAAAAAGGACGGAAAAGAAGGAAAAAGAAAGAAAAATGAAGAGAAGGGCAAAAAGGGTAAAAAGAATTTTGGAGGGGAGTAACTATGATTCTTCGGTGGGAGTAACTATGATTCTTCGGTGGGAGTAACTATGATTCTTCGGTGGGAGTAACTATGATTATTCGGTGGGAGTAGCTATGACTATGTTATTTCAAAGGACGATTCTCGGTAAACCAAGGTAGTTATCGAAGAGGTGAAAGCGGATTTGACTTCTGCGGCCCGAAATCAACAAGAAAATGTATTAAGTGAAATTTCGAAAATTTTGTTGAAAATTGGTTGAAAATTGAGGTCATTTTGCATATTTTTGAACATTTCAAAGGACAATTCTGGGAAAACCATTGAAGTTATCGAAGAAATGAAAACGGATATGACTACTGTGGCGAAAAAGGACGAAAAAAGATACTAAGAACGAAAAAGGACGAAGATGGACGAAAGAGGACGAAAAAAGTCGAAAAAGGACATAAAACGGCGAAAAAGGACGAATAAGGACGAAAAAGGACGGAAAAGAACGAAAAAGAAAGAAAAATGAAGAGAAGGGCAAAAAGGGTAAAAAGAATTTTGGAGGGGAGTAACTATGATTCTTCGGTGGGAGTAACTATGATTCTTCGGTGGGAGTAACTATGATTCTTCGGTGGGAGTAACTATGATTCTTCGGTGGGAGTAACTATGATTCTTCGGTGGGAGTAACTATGATTCTTCGGTGGGAGTAACTATGATTCTTCGGTGGGAGTAACTATGATTCTTCGGTGGGAGTAACTATGATTATTCGGTGGGAGTAACTATGACTATGTATTTCAAAGGACGATTCTCGGTAAACGAAGGTAGTTATCGAAGAGGTGAAAGCGGATTTTATTTCTGCGGCCCGAAATCTACAAGAAAATGTATTAAGTGAAATTTCGAAAATTTTGTTGAAAATTGGTTGAAAATTGAGGTCATTTTGCATATTTTTGAACATTTCAAAGACAATTATGTAAAAACCATTGAAGTTATCGAAGAAATGAAAACGGATATGACTACTGTGGCGAAAAAGGACGAAAAAGGATACTAAGAACGAAAAAGGACGAAGATGGACGAAAGAGGACGAAAAAAGTCGAAAAAGGACATTAAATTGCGAAAAAGGACGAAGAAGGACGAAAAAGGACGGAAAAGAACGAAAAAGAAAGAAAAATGAAGAGAAGGGCAAAAAGGGTAAAAAGAATTTTGGAGGGGAGTAACTATGATTTTCGGTGGGAGTAACTATGATTCTTCGGTGGGAAGTAACTATGATTCTTCGGTGGGAGTAACTATGATTCTTCGGTGGGAGTAACTATGATTCTTCGGTGGGAGTAACTATGATTCTTCGGTGAAGTAACTATGATTCTTCGGTGGGAGTAACTATGATTCTTCGGTGGGAGTAACTATGATTATTCGGTGGGAGTAACTATGACTATGTATTTCAAAGGACGATTCTCGGTAAACCAAGGTAGTTATCGAAGAGGTGAAAGCGGATTTGATTTCTGCGGCCTAAATCTACAGAAAATGTATTAAATGAAATTTCGAAATTTTGTTGAAATTGGTTGAAAATTGAGGTCATTTTGCATATTTTGAACATTTCAAAAGACGATTCTGGGAAAACCATTGGAGTTATCGAAGAAATGAAACGGATATGGCTTCTGCGGCCCGAAATGTGCAAGAAATGTATTAAGTGAAATTTCGAAAATTTTGTTGTAAATTGGTGGGAAATTGAGGTAATTTTGCATATTTTTGAATATTTCAAAGGCCCATTCTGGGAAAACCATTGAAGTTATCGAAGAAATGAAAACGGATATGATACTGTGGCGAAAAAGGACGAAAAAGAATACTAAGAACGAAAAAGGACGAAGATGGACGAAAGAGGACGAAAAAAGTCGAAAAAGGACATAAAACGGCGAAAAAGGACGAAGAAGGACGAAAAAGGACGGAAAAGAACGAAAAAGAAAGAAAAATGAAGAGAAGGGCAAAAAGGGTAAAAAGAATTTTGGAGGGGAGTAACTATGATTCTTCGGTGGGAGTAACTATGATTCTTCGGTGGGAGTAACTATGATTCTTCGGTGGGAGTAACTATGATTCTTCGGTGGGAAGTAACTATGATTATTCGGTGGGAGTAACTATGACTATGTATTTCAAAGGACGATTCTCGGTAAACCAAGGTAGTTATCGAAGAGGTGAAAGCGGATTTGATTTCTGCGGCCCGAAATCTACAAGAAAATGTATTAAGTGAAATTTCGAAAATTTTGTTGAAAATTGGTTGAAAATTGAGGTCATTTTGCATATTTTTGAATATTTCAAAAGACAATTTGGGAAAACCATTGAAGTTATCGAAGAAATGAAAACGGATATGACCACTGTGGCGAAAAAGGACGAAAAAGGATACTAAGAACGAAAAAGGACGAAGATGGACGAAATAGGACGAAAAAAGTCGAAAAAGGACATAAACGGCGAAAAAGGACGAAGAAGGACGAAAAAGGACGGAAAAGAACGAAAAAGAAAGAAAAATGAAGAGAAGGGCAAAAAGGTAAAAAGAATTTTGGAGGGAGAGTAACTATGATTCTTCGGTGGGAGTAACTATGATTCTTCGGTGGGAGTAACTATGATTCTTCGGTGGGAGTATAACTATGATTATTCGGTGGGAGTAACTATGACTATGTATTTCAAAGGACGATTCTCGGTAAACCAAGGTAGTTATCGAAGAGGTGAAAGCGGATTTGATTTCTGCGGCCCGAAATCTACAAGAAAATGTATTAAGTGAAATTTCGAAAATTTTGTTGAAAATTGGTTGAAAATTGAAGTCATTTTGCATATTTTTGAACATTTCAAAGGACGATTCTGGGAAAACCATTGGAGTTATCGAAGAAATGAAAACGGATATGGCTTCTGCGGCCCGAAATGTGCAAGAAAATGTATTAAGTGAAATTTCGAAAATTTTGTTGTAAATTGGTGGGAAATTGAGGTAATTTTGCATATTTTTGAATATTTCAAAGGGCAATTCTGGGAAAACCATTGAAGTTATCGAAGAAATGAAAACGGATGTGACTACTGTGGCGAAAAAGGACGAAAAAGGATACTAAGAACGAAAAAGGACGAAGATGGACGAAAAAGGACGAAAAAAGTCGAAAAATAATAATAATAATAATAATAATAATAATTTATTTTCTACAGGTACATAACCCAATTACAGAAAATATAAAATATAAAATAACATAAGAGTATAAAAGAACATATAAAACTACAATTGTTTACAGTATGAAAAAAAAAGACGAAAATGAGCGGTTATATGTAATGAATAGTCTAACGATCGAACAAATTGATTATGCTTTTTTTGGTGGTTCGCAGACTGTCAAAATGTATGTCACATATTGATGATATATTATTAATAATCTCAGACATGATGAATATAGGTGATTTACGGAGAGTATTAGTCCTACATGTAGCTGAATAAATGGTTGTCAGTTGTCGCACATTCAATTTCATGGTACCCCGAAATTTATTTTATTCAACAGCCACATGCAGTCTATCTCGTTGTTCAATAATTTGTTCAAAAAAACTATACTTAATATTTTACGCCTTGTTGCAAGTGAAGTATAATTAAATCTACCTAGCAATGCTAAATGGTCATATCCTCTAACTGGATAGTTTCCGTCTTTAACAAAACACAAAAATTTTAAAAATCGCCTTTGCACCGATTCTAAGCGTTTGACATGAACCTCATATATTGGCGACCACACAACAGCACAATACTCTAATCTACTGCGTACTAATGCAAAATACAAAATACTTAGCGTTTGTGTATCTTGGAAATCTTTACAATTTCGAATAATCAGACCATACATAGAGTATGCTTTTTTAACAATCTCCGTTATATGCAATACAAATGTGAACTTATCGTCAAATAATACTCCCAGGTCCTGTACAGTCTCACTACGCTGTAGAATGGCGGTTCCTATTCTGTAAGAAAATTCTGTTTTGATTAACTTTCGAGAGAACGTCACAACGAAACATTTAGATATATTTAGTTGAAGCCGGTTCCTGACGCATCAACTTACTAAAGCATCTAGGCATCTTTGTAACTTTTCGCAATCAGATGAAGAGCGAATTTCCAAGAATAATTTTAAGTCGTCCGCAAACAACGATTTATTACAAGATACTAGTGCATCCGTCACATCATTAATATATATTAAGAATAGCAGGGGGCCGAGATTTGAGCCTTGCGGGACTCCCGATGTTGAGATGTACACTTCAGAAAAATGCCCGCCATGTACAACTTGTTGTCTGCGATTAAAGAGATAAGACTTCATTAAGGCCAATACCGGGGTTGAGAAGCCAATACGATCTAATTTATGAAGTAAGATGTTAAGGTCAATTTGATCGAACGCTTTTTGTAGATCTGTGTAGATGGCATCTACCTGACTATTTCTATCTATTACTTCCGATGTAAATTGCGTAAAAGTGGCTAAATTCGTGGCAGTCGAACGCGCTTTCATGAAACCATGTTGGTCAGGTGAAATTAAATTACGTACCGAGTTGTAAATGTGAGCATAGAGAACGCACTCAAACACTTTTGAAAAATTGCACAATATAGATATTGGTCTATAATTGATGATTTGAGAAGTATCACCTTTTTTGTGAATAGGAGTAATTTGTGCTAATTTCCAAAGCTCGGGGAAAGTCGACGTTTGAAGGATTAGATTGAAGATATGACTCAGCGGATTTGATAAAACATAAGCAGTATCTCTTAGAAAAAAACTGGGTATATCATCAGAGCCGGATGTTATTGTATTTTTTGCCGCCTTCATAGCGCGTATAATTTCATCTTCAGTTATAGAAGACACACTGATGGTCAAATTATTGGGAAATGTTTCTGAAACCATGTCGGCACTAATGGGCTGGGAAGAAGTGTAAACACTTTTGAAAAAATCAGCAAAGCTGTTAACTATATCCGTCGGATTAGAAATGGTTTTTCCATCGTATGTTAGTACTCCAGACTCCAGGTATACGCGTCTTGCCTTGTTTAGAATGAATGAACGACCAGAATTTCTTGGGGTCTGTGATAATATTATTTTCAATACCCCTAATATATTTTGTATATGTTATGCAGATTTTCTTTTTAACATCTGCTCTGAGTCTCTTAAATTCAATATATGTCTGAGGATTATGATTCGACAGAAATGTTTTACGCATATTGGTTTTTAATCTAAGACTTCTTATAATATCCTTATCGAACCAAGGTGGATAATGACGGTATTTTCTTTTGAAACCTCCAGTCTTTGGTATGTATAAATGAAAAGTTCTAAATAAAATTGTGTAGAAGTGATGACAAGCTAAATTAACATCTTTAATTTTTCCAAGCTCAGACCAATTAATATGTAATAATGCATTATATAAACCAGGGAAATCCGCTTTTTTAAAGTTATAGATATAATTGTTTGAATTTAAACAAAAGATATCAGCCTTTTTAATATTACAATCTATATCAAATTCTAATGGAGGATGAAATGCGTCTTCTTGGACTAGAGGGAAGCTAGACTTTTCAACATGACAACAGGAAGAAGAGAATATGAGATCTAAAGTATTACCGAAACAATTACTTACATTATTATATTGAGTGAGGTTGGTAAGTTCTACAAAGTGATTCAAACATTGACTGTAGTTATTATTAATATTACTGCAATACGTGGATGTATTGAAGTCTCCTAGAAAAAGAACAGTCCTATCATGCATTTCGCCAATAATGCCAACATATTCGAAAAATGTTTCATAATCTTGAAAAGTTGTCCAAGGCGGAATGTAAACGGCAAAGATAAAGAGATTTTGATGATAGGATGTTTTTACCTTGACGCCTATAAGGTCAATAGAGGGAACGGTTTCAACAATGTTACTAACATCAATATTCGTAGAAGTCAGTTTAGTATTATTTACACCAATCAGGACACCACCACCTCTGGTGTTTCCTAAACGTTCAAAGTTTCGATCACATCGGTAAACTGCAAAATCATCAGGAAACAGTTCTGCGTTTGATACATCATTATGCAGCCAAGTCTCGGTCAAAACAAAAATATCAAACTCATCAGAAAGGGCTAGAATATTATTGTAGAATGAGGTTAATTTAGAGTTTAAACCCCTAACGTTTTGGTACATGCATGTTACTTTAGGTCGACGGTCCGAAAAATCATTGAAATCATTGTTAGAAATAGGAAGCGCATCATCATATTTTATAAAAAAGGATTAACAGATCGAGAGAATGTGGAAGAAGTCCCGTTAGTCAAAATAGTCGTTTCTTTGATCAAAATACCATCAGCCACATGCTTCATTATCGATCTCTTGGAAGCCTCTTTAAATGTAAAATTGATAGTTTTAAATTGTTTTTCTAAAATATTGTTTGAGTCCAAATAAAATATGTTATTATTAGATTCAGCTAGTCTACGCAGAGTGTCATTTAGTTGAGAGACCAAACTATTTAAAATCGGACGTTTCAGAAAATAGGGACATCCTATAAAAACGGTATTTGTATTCTTTATTATATCAGTGAACGTATTCATCTGGGGTAGTATGCCGGATTTAACCTCATGATTGCCACCAAAAATAATTAGGTAGTCGTTGACTGTAAGTGACGAAATAATACCGTTACTGTCGCAATCAGTGTTGAGAAGAACAGATATAGGTGCTTCTGGTTTAACAATGGAAAGTACATCGTATTCATCAGATTTTAAATAAAATTTCAGCAAGTTCACACAATTATGCCCTTTTTCGTCAGATAATAATACAATTTTCTTTTTGATATTCATAACCTTAGGGGTCTCAGGAATATTTATTTCTGGAGGTGGACTAGGTTGAGTTGTTAACTTTGAATCATTTAGAATTTTCTCACTGAGTTCGCAAACTGCCGGTTTCAGGCTATCAAATTCTGACTTTAATGAGTCAGTAATACAGGATTTTAAGTTACGACACATGTCATCAAGTAAATTAGGAAGATTCTTTGCTACGGAGTTGACTTTTGGGTTTTGTACGAGATTATCATTGGAAACGGTACTAAATGTCGATTTCAAATTAGCAAACTCAGTCTGAAGAGAAGAACTAATAATGGATTTTAAGTCAGCGGTCATAAACGACTCAGATAAACAGGATTTTACATCAGTACGCAGATCATTACTAATTTCAGATTTCCAATTATTAAATTCTGTTTTAATCGACTCGGAGATCATAGATTTCATGTCAACACGCAAATCGTCAAATAATTTAACCAAGTCATTCTCGACTGCTTTCACTATATGATCCATCGTATTAACTATAGAGTCTTTTAAATCACTGAATTGCCGTAGAGGATGAGGAAGTACCAACGGTCGAAGTATTTATTTTACCTCCTTTGTCGCACTGAGGACAACTATTAACAGAAGTTATGTCATTAGCGATTCCTAAAAATCCTTTAAACTGTCTTAGACAGATTGGATGAAAAACATTTCCGCATTTATTACAACTAATTTGGTTGACGACCAAATTTTTGCATTTAGTACAACAGCTCATATTGAATTAATGGAAATGACGAATAAGAATGTGCAATTACTGATGCTAAGTTTGATTAAAATAATTCGATAAATAATCAATAAAATAAAAAAGAATGAAATTTCAGATGACGATATATACAGCCAGATTTAAACTGTTTACCGTGCTATTAAATACACGGGTAACTTTTAGTGTGTGTCAAATCAGCTGTTCAGAAATACCTAAGTAAATTAGTGATAAGATGAAGCAAAAAGATATGGACATTAACGAGTATAAGAAATAATAATCTTCCTCGGGTAGAAAATCGATCAAATGCGAGTTGTCACAAACACTATTGCTTATATAAACTTGCCACAGCACTACAAAACTAACACAGTCACTTTGGTAAAAAAATAATGAATTAAATACACTAACTAATACTAAAAAACTCAATAATCTCAGGAGCGAGAATCTCAGCACTTCTAGACGGTGCGACTCGTCGTATTAATTCAATATGCAAAATGACCTCAATTTTCAACCAATTTTCAACAAAATTTTCGAAATTTCACTTAATACATTTTCTTGCACATTTCGGGTCGCAGAAGCCATATCCGTTTTCATTTCTTCGATAACTCCAATGGTTTTCCCAGAATCGTCCTTTGAAATGTTCAAAAATATGCAAAATGACCTCAATTTTCAACCAATTTTCAACAAAATTTTCGAAATTTCACTTAATACATTTTCTTGCACATTTCGGGCCGCAGAAGCCATATCCGTTTTCATTTCTTCGATAACTCCAATGGTTTTCCCAGAATCGTCCTTTGAAATGTTCAAAAATATGCAAAATGACCTCAATTTTCAACCAATTTTCAACAAAATTTTCGAAATTTCACTTAATACATTTTCTTGCACATTTCGGGCCGCAAAAGCCATATCCGTTTTCATTTCTTCGATAACTCCAATGGTTTACCAGAATCGTCCTTTGAAATGTTCAAAAATATGCAAAATGACCTCAATTTTCAACCAATTTTCAACAAAATTTTCGAAATTTCACTTAATACATTTTCTTGCACATTTCGGGCCGCAGAAGCCATATCCGTTTTCATTTCTTCGATAACTCCAATGGTTTTCCCAGAATCGTCCTTTGAAATATTCAAAAATATGCAAAATGACCTCAATTTTCAACCAATTTTCAACAAAATTGTCGAAATTTCACTTAATACATTTTCTTGCACATTTCGGGCCGCAGAAGCCATATCCGTTTTCATTTCTTCGATAACTCCAATGGTTTTCCCAGAATCGTCCTTTGAAATGTTCAAAAATATGCAAAATGACCTCAATTTTCAACCAATTTTCAACAAAATTTTCGAAATTTCACTTAATACATTTTCTTGCACATTTCAGGCCGCAGAAGCCATATCCGTTGTCATTTCTTCGATAACTCCAATGGTTTTCCCAGAATCGTCCTTTGAAATGTTCAAAAATATGCAAAATGACCTCAATTTTCAACCAATTTTCAACAAAATTTTCGAAATTTCACTTAATACATTTTCTTGCAAATTTCGGGCTGCAGAAGGCATATCCGTCTTCATTTCTTCGATAACTCCAATGGTTTTCCCAGAATCGTGCTTTGAAATGTTCAAAAATATGCAAAATGACCTCAATTTTCAACCAATTTTCAACAAAATTTTCGAAATTTCACTTAATACATTTTCTTGCACATTTCGGGCCGCAGAAGCCATATCCGTTTTCATTTCTTCGATAACTCCAATGGTTTTCCCAGAATCGTCCTTTGAAATGTTCAAAAATATGCAAAATGACCTCAATTTTCAACCAATTTTCAACAAAATTTTCGAAATTTCACTTAATACATTTTCTTGCACATTTCGGGCCGCAGAAGCCATATCCGTTTTCATTTCTTCGATAACTCCAATGGTTTTCCCAGAATCGTCCTTTGAAATGTTCAAAAAATCAAATGCCTAATTTTCAAAATCCAATTTCGAAATTTCACAAATATTTCTTGCAATTTCGGGCCGCAAGCCATATCCGTTTTCATTTCTTCGATAACTCCAATGGTTTTCCCGAATCGTCCTTTGAAATGTTCAAAAATAGCAAAATACCTCAATTTTCAACCAATTTTCAACAAAATTTTCGAAATTTCACTTATACATTTTCTGAATTTCGGCTGAACCATTTCCCATTCTTGAAATCAAT
The DNA here is from genome assembly GCA_022388445.1 of Zophobas atratus. Lineage (NCBI taxonomy): Eukaryota > Metazoa > Arthropoda > Insecta > Coleoptera > Tenebrionidae > Zophobas > Zophobas atratus. The sequence goes on along the minus strand of JAKCWB010000334.1, from coordinate 1,456 downwards.
GTTCCAGAATCGTCTTTGAAATTTCAAAAATCAAATACCTCAATTTTTCACAATTTTCAACAAATTTCGAATTTCACTTAATACATTTTCTGAATTCGGCCGAAGCATATCCGTTTCATTTTTCGATAACTCCAATGGATTTTCCAAATCGTCTTTTGAAATTTCAAAAAATGCATAAACTTATCATTTTTTCAACCATTTTACCCAAAATTTTCAATTTCATAAATATTTTCTTGCACATTTTTACGCGAAAAGCAATCCTTTTTCAATTTCTTAATCCAATGTTTTCAAATTCCCTATGAAATTTTCAAATTTCTGCGAAATACTCAATTTTTCCAATTATTCACTAAATTTCAAAATTAACTCAATACCATTTTCACAATTTGCCGCAAATTCAACTTAATCTTTTCTTCTTCGGACCCAAGGATTCCCGATTTCTTTAATCATTTCAAAAATATGCAATTAAATTCAATTTCAAAATTTTCAAAAATTTTACCAATTTTCAAAAAATTTTCAAATTTCATTAGCGCTAGAAGCCATTTCCGTTGCATTTCCGTATTTCCAATTGGTTTTCCCAATGTTTCCTTTGAAGTCTTTAAATATTCATATCAAAATTCAATTTTCAACCAATTTTCAAAAAATTTTCGAAATTTCACTTAATACATTTTCTTGCACATTTCGGGCCGCAGAAGCCAATCCGTTTTCATTTCTTCGATAACTCCAATGGTTTCCCAGAATCGTCTTTGAAATGTTCAAAAATATGCAAAAACCTCAATTTTTACAACTTTTCAAAAAATTTTCGAAATTTCCTTAATACATTTTCTTGCACATTTCGGCCGCAGAAGCCATATCCGTTTTCATTTCTTCGATAACTCCAATGGTTTTCCCAGAATCGTCCTTTGAAAGTTCAAAAATATGAAAATGACCTCAATTTTCAACCAATTTTCAAATAAATTTTCGAAATTTCACTTAAACATTTTCTTGCCAATTTCGGGCTGCATGAAGCCATATCCGTTTTCTTCTTCGATAACTCCAATGTTTCCAGAATCTCCTTTGAAAATTTCAAAAATTTTGCAAAATTTTACCTCAATTTCAATTTTCAACAAAATTTTCGAATTTCACTTCCTAATCTTTCTTGCACAATTCGGCCGCAGAAGCCATTCCGTTTTCATTTCTTGATAACTAAATGTTTCCCCAAGAATCGTCCTTTGAAATATTCAAAAATTTCAAATGACCTCAATTTTCAACATTTTCAACAACAATTTTCGAAACTTTTCACTTAATACATTTTCTTCAATTTCGGCCGCAAAGCCAATCCGTTTTCATTTCTTCGATAATACTCAATTTTCAAATCGTCCTTTAAAATTTCAAATTATGCAAAATGACTAAATTTTCAACCAATTTTCAACCCAAAATTTCGAAATTTCACTTAATACATTTTCTTGCACATTTCGGG
>JAKCWB010000333.1:0-12562 GCA_022388445.1 Zophobas atratus | reverse complement strand
AATTTTTCTTGTTTACGAACGCCAAATGATAAAATTGAAAAACGTCCCCTTTTTCCCTTTTCTGAGTCGATTCTGATGTTTAAAAGTGTTTTGGTGGCTCAAAAACCTCAAAAAAATTTAAAAATATATTTAAAAATTCAATAAAAATCGACAAAAATCGTTTCTAGCAAAATTTGTGGTTTCGTTGCATTTTTCCGAGCCGTAGGGTTTTCTGAGTGGTTAAAAAGTAAAAGAAACATTAAAAAGTGACGTTTCTAAAGAATTTTAACAGTTTTCTTGTATCTACGAACCCCAGAATGCATAAAATTCCCCTAAACGTCCCCTTTTTCCCCTTTCTGAGTCGTTCGCATGCTTTAAGTGTGTTTGGTGGTAAAAAACCATCAAAAAACGTTGAAATATAGTTCAAATTCAATAAAAATCGAAAAAATACAGTTTCTAGCTAAAATTTGATGGTTTCGTTGCACTTTCCGAGCCCGTAGGGTATCTGAGTGGCTTAAAGTACAAGAAAACACTTCAAAAGTGACGTTTCTGAAGAATTTTAACAGTTTTCTTGTATCTACGAACGCCAGAATGCATAAAATTGACCTAAACGTCTCCTTTTTCCTATTCTGAGTCGATTCTGCATGCTTTAAGTGTGTTTGGTGGCTCAGAACCATCAAAAAACGTTGAAATATAGTTCAAATTCAATAAAATCGACAAAATACAGTTTCTAGCTAAAATTTGATGGTTTCGTTGCACTTTCCGAGCCCGTAGGGTATCTGAGTGGCTTAAAAGTACAAGAAAACACTTCAAAAGTGACGTTTCTGAAGAATTTTAACAGTTTTCTTGTATCTACGAACGCCAGAATGCATAAATTGACCTAAACGTCTCCTTTTCCTATTCTGAGTCGATTCTGCATGCTTTAAGTGTGTTTGGTGGCTCAGAACCATCAAAAAACGTTGAAATATAGTTCAAATTCAATAAAAATCGACAAAAAATACAGTTTCTAGCTAAATTTGATGGTTTCGTTGCACTTTCCGAGCCCGTAGGGTATCTGAGTGGCTTAAAAGTACAAGAAAACACTTCAAAGTGACGTTTCTGAAGAATTTTAACAGTTTTCTTGTATCTACGAACCAGAATGCATAAAATTGACCTAAACTCTTTTTCCTATTCTGAGTCGATTCTGCATGCTTTAAGTGTGTTGGTGGCTCAAACCATCAAAAAACGTTGAAATATGTTCAAATTAATAAAATCGACAAAATACAGTTTCTAGCTAAAATTTGATGGTTTCGTCCACTTTCCGAGCCCGTAGGTATCTGAGTGGCTTAAAAGTACAAGAAAACACTTCAAAAGTGACGTTTCTGAAGAATTTTAACGTTTTCTTGTATCTACGAACGCCAGAATGCATAAAATTGACCTAAACGTCTCCTTTTCCTATTCTGAGTCGATTCTGATGCTTTAAGTGTGTTTGGTGGCTCAGAACCAAATCAAAAAAACGTTGAAAAAATAGTTCAAATTCAATAAAAATCGACAAAATAAGTTTCTAGCTAAAATTTGATGGTTTCGTTGCATTTCCCGAGCCCTTTAGGGTATCTGAGTGGCTTAAAAGTACAAGAAAACACTTCAAAAGTGACGTTTCTGAAGAATTTTAAACAGTTTTCTTTGTATCTCGAACGCCAGAATGCAAAAAATTGACCTAAACGTCTCCTTTTCCTATTCTGAGTCGATTCTGCATGTTTTAAAGTGTGTTTGGTGGCTCAGAACCATCAAAAAACGTTGAAATATAGTTCAAATTCAATAAAATCGACAAAAATCAGTTTAGCAAAAATTTGTGGTTTCGTTGCACTTTCCGAGCCCGTAGGGTATCTGAGTTTGGCTTAAAAAAGTACAAGAAAACACTTCAAAAGGGGACGTTTCTGAAGAATTTAACAGTTTTTGTATCTAGAACGCCAAAATGCATAAAATTTTGCCCTTTAAAACTTTTTTTTTTTTTTTTTTTTTTTTTTTTTTTTTTTTTTTTTTTTTTTTTTTTTTTTTTTTTTTTTTTTTTTTTTAAAAAAAAAAAAAAAAAAAAAAAAAAAAAAAAAAAAAAAAAAAAAAAAAAAAAAAAAAAAAAAAAAAAAAAAAAAAAAAAAAAAAAAAAAAAAAAAATCTAGGAAAGTAAAAAAACCCTTAAAAAGGGTTTCTGGTTTTTAACATTTTTCTGTATCAAAAAAACCCGAAAAAAAAAATTTTAACCTAAACTTTTTTTCCTTTTTGATGACTGAATTTTAAGTTTTTGTGGTCAAAAACCCCAAAAAAAAACCCTTAAAAAAGCAAATTTATAAAAAAAGAAAAAAACATTTTTTAGAAAAAATTTATGTTTTTTTTCCTTTCCACCCGGGGGACTAGGGGTTAAAATAAAAGAAAACATTTAAAAATGCCCTTCGGGTCGGAAAGTGAAACAAAACCCCCAAATTTTAGCTGAAACTTATTTTGTCGATTTTTATTGAATTTGAACTATATTTCAACGTTTTTTGATGGTTCTGAGCCACCAAACACACTTAAAGCATGCAGAATCGACTCAGAATAGGAAAAGGAGACGTTTAGGTCAATTTTATGCATTCTGGCGTTCGTAGATACAAGAAAAACTGTTAAAATTCTTCAGAAACGTCACTTTTGAAGTGTTTTCTTGTACTTTTAAGCCACTCAGATACCCTACGGGCTCGGAAAGTGCAACGAAACCATCAAATTTTAGCTAGAAACTGTATTTTTGTCGATTTTTATTGAATTTGAACTATATTTCAACGTTTTTTGATGGTTCTGAGCCACCAAACACACTTAAAGCATGCAGAATCGACTCAGAATAGGAAAAAGGAGACGTTTAGGTCAATTTTATGCATTCTGGCGTTCGTAGATACAAGAAAAACTGTTAAAATTCTTCAGAAACGTCACTTTTGAAGTGTTTTCTTGTACTTTTAAGCCACTCAGATACCTACGGGCTCGGAAAGTGCAACGAAACCATCAAATTTTAGCTAGAAACTGTATTTTTGTCGATTTTTATGAATTTGAACTATATTTCAACGTTTTTTGATGGTTCTGAGCCACCAAACACACTTAAAGCATGCAGAATCGACTCAGAATAGGAAAAGGAGACGTTTAGGTCAATTTTATGCATTCTGGCGTTCGTAGATACAAGAAAACTGTTAAAATTCTTCAGAAACGTCACTTTTGAAGTGTTTTCTTGTACTTTTAAGCCACTCAGATACCTACGGGCTCGGAAAGTGCAACGAAACCATCAAATTTTAGCTAGAAACTGTTTTTTGTCGAAAAAAAAAAAAAAAAAAAAAAAAAAAAAAAAAAAAAAAAAAAAAAAAAAAAAAAAAAAAAAAAAAAAAAAAAAAAAAAAAAAAAAAAAAAAAAAAAAAAAAAAAAAAAAAAAAAAAAAAAAAAAAAAAAAAAAAAAAAAAAAAAAAAAAAAAAAAAAAAAAAAAAAAAAAAAAAAAAAAAAAAAAAAAAAAAAAAAAAAAAACTCAGAATAGGAAAAGGAGACGTTTAGGTCAATTTTATGCATTCTGGCGTTCGTAGATACAAGAAAACTTTAAAATTCTTCAGAAACGTCACTTTTGAAGTGTTTTCTTGTACTTTTAGCACTCAGATACCTACGGGCTCGGAAAGTGCAACGAAACCATCAAATTTTAGCTAGAAACTGTATTTTTGTCGATTTTTATTGAATTTGAACTATATTTCAACGTTTTTGATGGTTCTGAGCCACCAAACACACTTAAAGCATGCAGAATCGACTCAGAATAGGAAAAGGAGACGTTTAGGTCAATTTTATGCATTCTGGCGTTCGTAGATACAAGAAAACTGTTAAATTCTTCAGAAACGTCACTTTTGAAGTGTTTTCTTGTACTTTTAAGCCACTCAGATACCCTACGGGCTCGGAAAGTGCAACGAAACCATCAAATTTTAGCTAGAAACTGTATTTTGTCGATTTTTATTGAATTTGAAATATTTCAACGTTTTTTGATGGTTCTGAGCCACCAAACACACTTAAAGCATGCAGAATCGACTCAGAATAGGAAAAGGAGACGTTTAGGTCAATTTTATGCATTCTGGCGTTGTAGATACAAGAAAACTGTTAAAATTCTTCAGAAACGTCACTTTTGAAGTGTTTTCTTGTATTTTAAGCCATCAGATACCCTACGGGCTCGGAAAGTGCAACGAAACCATCAAATTTTAGTAGAAACTGTATTTTTGTCGATTTTTATTGAATTTGATATATTTACTTTTTGATGGTTCTGAGCACAACCATTAAGCATGCAGACGATAGAATAGGAAAAGGGCGTTTAGGTCAATTTTATGCATTGGCGTTAATACAAGAAAACGTTAAAATTCTTCAGAACGTATTGAAGGTTTTCTTGTATTTTAAGCCATCAGATACCTACGGTCGGAAAGTGCAACGAAACATCAAATTTTAGTAGAAACTGTATTTGTCGATTTTTATTGAATTTGAACTATATTCAAGTTTTTTGAGGTTCTGAGCCACCAAAACACTTAAAGCTCAGAATCGATCAGAATAGGAAAGGAGAGTTTAGGTCAATTATGCATTCTGGCGTTCGTAGATAAAGAAACTGTTAAAATCTGAAACGTCACTTTTGAAGTGTTTTCTTTATAAGCACTCAGTACCTACGGTCGAAACGAAACATCAAATTTTAGCTAAACTGTTTTTGTCGATTTTATTGAATTTGAACTATATTTCAAGTTTTTGATGGTCTGAGCACAAACACACTTAAGCATGCAGAATCGACTCAGATAGAAACGAGACGTTTAGGTCAATTTTATGCATTCGGGCGTTGTAGATACAAGAAAACTTTTAAAAATTCCTCAGAAACGTCACTTTTGAAGTGTTTTCTTGTACTTTTTGATATTTTTTTTGGGAAAGGGAAAGTGACACCACACGTTTGTGCTTATTTAGTTTTAATAAACGGGAAAATATTTGTACAATTTGGCGATGGTACAATAAAAGGACATGAGTTTTTATCTTAGCTATAGGTGGCGCTAACGTGCATTCAGCGGCCACCAAACCCCCCTTGAATGCACTTCTATGACATACAAATAATTACAATGATTAAATACATTAAAATTTACATAAGGCAGTTTGTTTAACTTAAATCCCATTGTTGAGTACAAAAGGTATGTTTTGGTGGTAAACAACGATTTAGTCAGGACATCGGCTACCATTTATCGGTCGGTACGTGTTTCACCACAATTGTCTTATCTTGATGTGTGGTTGATAAATGGTGACGAAGTCAATGTGCTTGTTCTTTGACTATTTTGGAATTATTCGCCAGACAAATTGCACTTCGATTGTCACAGTATATTGTGATGCTGTTTTGACACATTGGGGATAAACTTCTTTTGAAAAACTCTTCAACCATGGGCTTCCCGGCACGCTGTCGTGAGCGCCATGAATTCAGCTTCTGTCGTTGATAATGCTACAGTTACCTGCTTCTTACTTGACCCCGAGATCGTTCCTCCAAACAGATGAAACTATAGCCTGTGATTGGATTTTCTGTTGACACTTCATTCGCCAGTCGGATGCAATTTGCCTACGATTTGGTCATTCTCTTCTTTCCCAAAATTTCAGCTTGTATTTTTGCTTCTGCAAATATCTGAAAATTCTCTTTGGCTGCTGTCCAATGCGACTTGCCTTGGGTTTTTGTTAAACTTGCTGACTGTACTCACTGCATGAGCGATGTCAGGTCTTGTATTTGAGTCAAATAGACAAGACTTTCCAATGCTTCTTGGTATGGAACCTTTGACATTTCTTGTTGTTCCTCATGAGACTGTGGTTCCATGTCAGTCGTTAACTTTTCATTCGGATTCATAGGAGTCGAGTGGGGTTGCAATCATTCATTCTGAACTTTATTAGAATTTCTTCGATGTATTTTGTTTGATCGATCCACAACACGCCTTGTTTCGATCCGAGTGATGTTCAGTCAAAATGTCTGTGCTTTTCCCAAGTCTCTTACTTCGAGGTTATTGTGGAGTCTTTCTTAAATTTTTCGCTTCAAGCTGTCACTGTTTGTGCAGAGCAGGATTCATCAACATACACTGCTATGTAAACAATTTCTTTTTTGTTTCTCTTGTAGTAAACACATGGCAGCTTGAGATTTTCTAAACCGCTTTTTGTAGTATTTATTTAACCTTTTATTCCAGGAACCCACCACTTTGTTTTAAACCATACATTGCCTTTTTCAACTTCCATACTTTATTTTCTTTTTCTGAAATTCAGGTGGTATTTGCACATAAATGTCTTTTGTAAGCTCGCCATGGAGATATGCACCGTCACATCTAAGTGCTCGATATCCATTTTCTTTCGCTGCGATTGTAGCAAGGGAAACTTACCCATGAGTGCTTCACACAGGGGGAGTAAGTTTCCTCATAGTCAATTCCAGGGACTTGTGCACAACCTTTCACCACCAAAACGTGCTTTGTGCTTGACTGATTTTTCGTTGCGTTATTTTTCTTTTTAAAAAACCCCTTCGTTGTTAATACTTTGTGGTTGACAGGAGGGTCAACGATCTCCCAGGTTTCATTTTTCACCAATGAATTGTATTCACTAATCATCGTTCTCTCCCTTTTTCGCAATCGTGGCTTTGTAGAGCTTCTTCGGTAGATGTGGGGTTCCACTTGCAGTTTCTATTGAATATGTGTAGTAGTCTTCGAACTGTTTGTTTGGTATCGGAACTCTTTTGATCTACGGAGGGTTTCAACTTCTTCAATCTGTGGCGGCTCTTCACCACTTGTTAGAGAGTCTTCATGATCTTCTTGGTCTAGTTCATCTAGAAATTGAGCTGTGGGAGGAGTGAAAAGTTTGCGCTGAAATTCCTCTTCTTTGGGTTTCAGGAATTCATTTTCCACGAAAATGACGTCGCGGCTTATTGTGATCTTTCTCGTCGTTGGGTTATAAATGCGGTAACCTTTGTATCTTCGCAATAGCAACAAAGATGCAATCGGTGGATTTGTGATCCAGTTTCTTCGTTTTTCTTTCGGTACGTGCACCCAGCGTTCTTACAACCGAAGACTTTTAGTTGAGATAGGTTAGGTTTCTTACTGTGAATGCGGTTTTGGTGTTGTATTTCTGAGTGCTTTCGTGGGTAGTCGATTTGTCAAGTATGCTGCAGTGTTGACTGCTTCCGCCCAGAATTCTTTTGTCTAGATTCGCCTCGGCTAACAAACATCTGGTTTTCTCCATGAGTGTTCTGTTCATTCGTTCAGCAACGCCGTTTTGTTGGGGTGAATACGGAACAGTTGTCTGATGTCGTATTCCGCTTCTTTTCAGTTCTACGCAGAAGTTCATCATTCACATATTCTCCGCCATTGTCGGTACGTATAATTCTTAATTGTATCGCCGGTCTGATTTTCAATCAGATTTTTAAAATCACGAAAATATCTCGTGACCTCGTCTTTCGTTTTCAGGAAATAAACAAATGTTTTTCTCGTAGCGTCATCTATGAACGTTAGTAGATACCTTGATCCGCCAATAGATTTCTGTTCCATTGGTCCGCATAAGTCGGAATGTATCAGTTCTAACCGTTTCCGCGTGTGGCGCTCGCTAAGACTGTCGGTTTTAACGGAAATCTTTTTTGCTTGCCTTTCACGCAACTTACACATTTAAAATGGTCGCTCTCGGTAAAACAGAGATCTTCCGTGAGCTCACCAATTTGCTTCAAAACATCATTGCACGGATGTCCAAACGTTGATGCCACAAAGTCAATTTGTTTGTTGAAATCATATTGACATTTTCGAGTGTGCGTGGCCTATCTAGCTTGTACATACCATTGACCAGCTGAGCTGTGGCAATTGTATCACCATTTCTATCATTAAACATGGCATTCGTTTCTGTGAAACATGACTGTGTGGCCCTTCTCGGTCATTTTACTGACGGACAGTAAATTTGTTGCGATACTAGGTACATACATGGCATCACGGATTGTGACAAAATCTTCTTCACTGCTGCTTGTACTTTTAATTCAACATTTCCACTGCCTGCAACAGAGAGGACGGGTATTGTCAGCGGTTATGACTTCCTCACATTTGTTTGCGCTAGTTTCATCAATCATTATTTGCCTTGCTATTTGTTTATTATGCACTGAAGCGCCAGAGTCAATGTACCATTCTTTCGGATCAACTTTTCCTGTCGATAATATGGTTGTCAATAAAGCCTTCTTGCTGTATCTTCCTTGAGTGTTTGCGTTATTACCAGCAACTGACTGATTCGCTTCTCGCTCGACGTTTGTAGCAATTCTTTGCAAGATGCCATATTTGTTGCATTCGAAGCATCGTGGACCTTGTTTTCTATTCTTGTGAAACTGTTTCTTGGCCAAAAGCGCTGAACCCTCAGTGTTGCATGATCTGGGTCTTTTACTTCCTGCAGCAGTTTTACTTAATCGGTCTCCTGAAATGTTGACACTGAGCTTTCAATGCCCATAATCATCGGACGATAGCTGTCTGGTAAGCCGCTAGTAGCAACGTTCCAACCCACTCATCACTAATGTTGAAATTAATGTTTCGTAACTGGTGCGATGTAGAGATGATTTTATGAAGTATTCATCAACGGAATCGCAGTTTTCTAGTCGCGTTGCAGATCAGATTTCGTAGCAGACCTACTTTTGGGTTAGTCCTGTGTCTTCAAACGCCTGTTTCAGATTGTTCCATGTTCCCTTGCCGTTTTTGCTGACTCACATGTGGGTAATTTAGGGGATCAATTGAAAGAATTATCTTGGCCTTCGCTTTCGTACCTTTTTGCCATCTACTGTAGCACCTGCGGTGGTTCCAAAACATTCCCAGAGTTCTTCGTGCTCCAGTAAGTTTATCGCGATTTCATGTGTTATATTGTCGCGGCCCGATAAGCGCTCTATTTGCGGTAACGATTGACGCCATTTTTCACACGACACGAGGCGTCCGGATTCGATGTAAAAAACTGTTTCTTTTAACGCGCTCGGAAACTAAATATCACTTCACGTACTTCTGGGTCTGGGCCCATAACTGATATTTATTTTGGAGGAAGTGACACCACACGTTTGTGCTATTTAGTTTTAATCAACGGGAAAATATCTTGTACAATTTGGGCGATGGTACAATAAAAGGACATGAGTTTTTATCTTAGCTACTAGGTGGCGCTACGTGCATTCAGCGGCCACCAACACTTTTAAGCATCAGATCCTACGGGCTCGGAAAAATGCAACGAAACCATCAAATTTTAACTAGAAAACTGTATTTTTGTCGATTTTTATTGAATTTGAACTATATTTCAACGTTTTTTGATGGTTCTGAGCCACCAAACACACTTAAAGATGCCAGAATCGACTCAGAATAGGAAAAGGAGACGTTTAGGTCAATTTTATGCATTCTGGCGTTCGTAGATACAAGAACACTGTTAAAATTCTTCAGAAACGTCACTTTTGAAGTGTTTTCTTGTACTTTTAAGCCACTCAGATACCCTACGGGCTCGGAAAGTGCAACGAAACCATCAAATTTTAGCTAGAAACTGTATTTTTGTCGATTTTTATTGAATATGAACTATATTTCAACGTTTTTTTGATGGTTCTGAGCCACCAAACACACTTAAAGATGCAGAATCGACTCAGAATAGGAAAAGGAGACGTTTAGGTCAATTTTATGCATTCTGGCGTTCGTAGATACAAGAAAACTGTTAAAAATTCTTCAGAAAGTCACTTTTGAAGTGTTTTCTTGTACTTTTAAGCCACTCAGATACCCTACGGGCTCGGAAAGTGCAACGAAACCATCAAATTTTAACTAGAAAACTGTATTTTTGTCGATTTTTATTGAATTTGAACTATATTTCAACGTTTTTGATGGTTCTGAGCACCAAACCTTAAAGCATGCAGAATCGATCAGAATAGGAAAAGGAGGACGTTTAGGTCATTTTTGCATTTGGCGTTGTAGATACAAGAAAACTGTTAAAATTCTTCAGAAACGTCACTTTTGAAGTGTTTTCTTGTACTTTTAAGCCACTCAGATACCCTACGGGCTCGGAAAGTGCAACGAAACATCAAATTTTAGCTAGAAACTGTATTTTTTGTCGATTTTTATTGAATTTGAACTATATTTCAACGTTTTTTGATGGTTCTGAGCCACCAAACACACTTAAAGCATGCAGAATCGACTCAGAATAGGAAAAGGAGACTTTAGGTCAATTTTATGCATTCTGGCGTTCGTAGATACAAGAAAACTGTTAAAATTCTTCAGAAACGTCACTTTTGAAGTGTTTTTTGTACTTTTAAGCCACTCAGATACCCTACGGGCTCGGAAATGCAACGAAACCATCAAATTTTACTAGAAACTGTATTTTTGCGATTTTATTGAATTGAACTAATTTAAAACGTTTTTGATGGTTTGAGCCACCAAACCCCTTTAAGCTGCAGAATCGATCAGAATGGGAAAAGGAGACGTTTGGTAAATTTTTAGCATTCTGGGTTCGTAGTCAAGAAAACTGTTAAAATTCTTCAAAAACGCACTTTGAAGTGTTTTTTGTATTTTAAGCCACTCAGAAACCCTACGGCTCGGAAGTGCAACGAAACCATCAAATTTTATAGAACTGTATTTTTGTCAAATTTTTTTGAATTTAAACTATATTTCAACGTTTTTTGATGGTTTGAGCCACCAAACACACTTAAAGCATGCAAAATCGATCAGAATAGGAAAAGGAGACGTTTGGTCAATTTTATGCATTCTGGCGTTCGTGTAAAAGAAAATGTTAAAATTCTCAAAACGCCTTTTTAAAGGTTTTCTTTTTTAAACCCCCCAAACCCCTGGGGCTCGGAAAGTCCAAAAACCCATAAATTTTAATAAAAAATGTTTTTTTGTCGATTTTTTTTAAAATTTAAAAAAATATTTCACTTTTTTGTGGTTTGAAAAAAACACTTAAGGGGAAGATAAAAAGGAAAAGGAGGTTTGGTCAATTTTATGTTTGGGCGTTGTGTAAAATTTTAAAAATTTTTCCCAAAAGTTTTTGAATTTTTCTTGTATTTTTTAACCCAAAAATCCCCTACGGGGGGGAAAGGCAAAAAACCTAAATTTTAGAGAACTTTTATTTTTTCGTTTTTTTTAATTTGAATTATTAAATTTTTGATGGTTTTGGCCCCCAAAAATTAAAAGTGAGAATCGATCAAATGGAAAAAAGGGGGTTTTGGTCTTTTTTGATTCTGGCTTTGTGATCAAAAAATTAAAAAATTTTTTAAAAAGTCTTTTTTTAGTGTTTTTGTTTTAAGATGATCCCCTAGGGTCAAAAGTGAACGAAACCATAAAATTTTAGTAGAAACGTTTTTTGTCGTTTTTATTGAATTTGAACAATTTTTAAATTTTTTTGAGGTTGACCCCAAAAAACCCCTTTAAAGATGCAGAATGATAAAAAGGAAAAGGAGAGTTTAGGTCAATTTTAGCATTTGGGTGTAGATCAAAAAAAACTTTTAAAACTTAAAAACGTATTTTAAAGGTTTTTTTTTATTTTTAAGCCTCGTCCCTAGGGCCAAAAATTGAAGAAACATAAAATTTTTAAAAATTTTTTTGTCGATTTTTTTAAATTTGAACTTTTTCCTTTTTTGTGGTTTCTGAGACAAAAACTTAAAGATGCGAATAAAAAATGGAAAAAAGGGCGTTTGGGTCAATTTTATGTTCTGGGTTCGTAGAAAAAAGAAAACTGTTAAAATTCTTCAGAACGTCATTTTAAAGTTTTTTTTTCTTTTTAACCCCTCGCCCTAGGGCTGGAAAAGGAAAAAACCAAAAAATTTTTAGCTAGAAACTGTTTTTTGTCGTTTTTTATTAATTTGAACTTATTTCAAGTTTTTTGAGGGTTTCTGAGCCCCAAACCCTTTAAAGATGCAGAATGATGAATGGAAAAAAGGAAAAGTTTGGTTTTTTTTCTTCTGGGTTTAGTAAAAGAAAAACTGAAAAATTTAAAAACGTCATTTTTTAAAGTGTTTTTTGTATTTTCCCATTGACCCCTAGGGTGGAAAGTGAAACAAAACCCTCAAATTTTGCTAAAATTAATTTTTGTGTTTTTTATTGTTTGAACTATATTTCAAGTTTTTTGATGGTTTGACCCACCAAACACACTTAAAGCATGCAGATCGATCAAAATGGAAAAAGGAGACTTTAGGCATTTTGCTTTCTGGCTTTGTAGTAAAGTGTTAAAATTTTCAAAAAACTTTATTTTAAGTGTTTTTTGTCTTTAAGCCATCATACCCGGGTCGGAAAGTGCAAAAAACTAAATTTTTTAATAAAAACTGTTTTTTGTCGATTTTTTTTGATTGAATTTTTAAATTTTTTTTGGGGTTTTCCCCCCCCAAAACTTTAAAGCGCAAAATGATGATAGGAAAGGGGTTAGGTAAATTTTTGCTTTGGGGTTGTAGCAAGAAAACTTTTAAAATTTTTTCAAAAACGTCATTTTGAGTTTTTTGATTTTAACCCCTCAAAACCCCAAAGGGTGGGGAAATGCAAAACCCCTAAATTTTGTAAAAAAAGATTTTTGTCATTTTTATGAATTTGAATATTTTTCAACTTTTTTGAGGTT
>JAKCWB010000033.1:0-74220 GCA_022388445.1 Zophobas atratus | reverse complement strand
TTTTTTTTGTTTTTTTTTTTGGTTTTTTTTTTTTGTTTTTTTTTAAAAAATTTTTGGTGTTTTTTTTTTTTTGGGGGGGTTTTTTTTTTTTTTTTGTTTTTTTTTTTTGTTTTTTTTTTTTTTTTTTTTTTTTTTTTTTTTTTTTTTTGTTTTGTTTTTTTAGTTTTTTGGGTTTTTTTTGTTTTTTTTTTTTTTTTGGGGTTTTTTTTGTGGTTTTTTTTTTTTTTGTTTTTTTTTTTTTTTTTTTTTTCGTAAAATAAAAAGGAAACGTTTAAATTTTAGATTCTGGCTTTCGAGATCAAGAAAACTGTTAAAATTTTTTCAAAACGTCATTTTTTAAAAGGTTTTTTTGTACTTTTAAGCCACTCAAACCCTACGGCTCGGAAAGTGCAACGAAACCAAAAATTTTTTAGCTAAAACGTATTTTTGCGATTTTTTTTGAATTTGAACATATTTCAACTTTTTTTGATGGTTCTGACCACCAAACACACTTAAAGAGCAGAATCGACCAAATAGGAAAAGGAACTTTAGGTCAATTTTATGCATTCGGGCTTCGTAGATACAAAAAACTGTTAAAATTCTTCAAAAATTCACTTTTGAAGTGTTTTTTGTACTTTTAAGCCCCAAACCCTAGGGGCTGGGAAAAGTCAACGAAACCAAAAATTTTTTAGCTAGAAACGTATTTTTGTCGATTTTTTTTGAATTTGAACTATTTTCAACTTTTTTTTTGATGGTTCTGACCCACCAAACACACTTAAAGAATGCAGAATCGACTCGAATGGGAAAAGGAGACGTTTGGGGTCAATTTTATGCATTCTGGCGTTCGTAATACAAAAAAACTGTTAAAATTTTTCTTCAGAAACTCACTTTTGAAGTTTTTTTTTTTTTGTTTTTTTAAAGCCACTCAATCCCCTACGGGCCCGGGAAAGAGCAACGAAACCATCAAATTTTAGCTAGAAACTGTATTTTTGTCGATTTTTATTGAATATGAACTATATTTCAACAGTTCTTGATGGTTCTGAGTGACGAAACACACTTAAAGCATGCAGAATCGTCTCAGATTAGGAAAAGGAGACGTTTAGGTCAATTTTATGCATTCTGGCGCTCGTAGATACTAGAAAAGTGTTAAAATTCTTCAGAAACGTCACTTTTGAAGTGTTTTCTTGCAGTTTTAAGCCAATCAGAAACCTTACAGGCCCGGAAAGAGCAACGAAACCATCAAATTTTAGCTAAAAACTGTGTTTTTGTCGATTTTTATTGAATATGAACTATATTTGAACAGTTTTTGATGGTTCTGAGCGACGAAATACACTTAAAGCATGCAAAATCGTCTCAGATTAGGAAAAGGAGACGTTTATGTCAATTTTATGCATTTTGACGTTCGTAGATACAAGAAAAGTGTTAAAATTCTTCAGAAACGTCACTTTTGAAGTGTTTTCTTGTAGTTTTAAGCCAATCAGAAACCCAACGGGCCCGGAAAGAGCAACGAAACCATCAAATTTTAAGTAGAAAGTGTATTTTTGTCGATTTTTATTGAATATGAACTATATTTCAACTGTTTTTGATGGTACTGAGCGACGAAACACACTTAAAGCATGCACAATAGTCTCAGATTTGGAAAAGGAGACGTTTGGGTCAATTTTATGCATTCTGGCGTTCGTAGATACAAGAAAAGTGTTAAAATTCTTCAGAAACGTCATTTTTGAAGTGTTTTCTTGTAGTTTTAAGCCAATCAGAAACCCGACGGGCCCGGAAAGAGCAACGAAACCATCAAATTTTAGCTAGAAACTGTATTTTTGTCGATTTTTATCGAATTTGAACTCTATTTCAACAGTTTTTGATTGTTCTGAGCGTCGAAACACACTTAAAGCATGCACAATAGTCTCAGATTTGGAAAAGGAGACGTTTGGGTCAATTTTATGCATTCTGGCGTTCGTTGATACAAGAAAAGTGTTAAAATTCTTCAGAAACGTCACTTTTGAAGTGTTTTCTTGTAGTTTGAAGCCAATCAGAAACCCAACGGGCCCGGAAAGAGCAACGAAACCATCAAATTTTAGCTAGAAACTGTATTTTTGTCGATTTTTATTGAATATGAACTATATTTCAACAGTTTTTGATGGTTCTGAGCGACGGCACACGCTTAAAGCATGCAGAATCGTTTCAGATTAGGAAAAGGAGACGTTTAGGTCAATTTTATGCATTCTGGCGTTCGTAGATACAAGAAAAGTGTTAAAATTCTTCAGAAACGTCACTTATGAAGTGTTTTCTTGTAGTTTTAAGCCAATCAGAAACCCAACGGGCCCGGAAAGAGCAACGAAACCATCAAATTTTAGCTAGAAACTGTATTTTTGTTTATTTTTATTGAATATGAACTATATTTCAACAGTTTTTGATGGTTCTGAGCGACGAAACACACTTAAAGCATGCAGAATCGTCTCAGATTAGGAAAAGGAAACGTTTAGGTCAATTTTATGCATTCTGGCGTTCGTAGATACAGGAAAAGTGTTAAAATTCTTCAGAAAAGTCACTTTTGAAGTGTTTTCTTGTAGTTTTAAGCCAATCAGAAACCCTACGGTCCCGGAAAGAGCAACGAAACCATCAAATTTTAGCTAGAAACTGTAATTTTGTCGATTTTTATTGAATATGAACTATATTTCAGCAGTTTTTGAAGGTTCTGAGCGACGAAACACACTTAAAACGTGGAGAATCGTCTCAGATTAGGAAAAGGTGACATTTAGGTCAATTTTATGCATTCTGGCGTTCGGAGATACAAAAAAAGTGTTAAAATTCTTCAGAAACGTCACTTTTGAAGTGTTTTCATGTAGTTTTAAGCCAATCAGAAACCCAACGGGCCCGGAAAGAGCAACGAAACCATCAAATTTTAGCTAGAAACTGTATTTTTGTCGATTTTTATTGAATATGAACTATATTTCAACAGTTTTTGATGGTTCTGAGCGACGACACACGCTTAAAGCATGCAGAATCGTTTCAGATTAGGAAAAGGAGACGTTTAGGTCAATTTTATGCATTCTGGCGTTCGTAGATACAAGAAAAGTGTTAAAATTCTTCAGAAACGTCACTTATGAAGTGTTTTCTTGTAGTTTTAAGCCAATCAGAAACCCAATGGGCCCGGAAAGAGCAACGAAACCATCAAATTTTAGCTAGAAACTGTATTTTTGTCGATTTTTATTGAATATGAACTATATTTCAAAAATTTTTGATGGTTCTGAACGACGAAACACACCTAAAGCATGCAGAATCGTCTCAGATTAGGAAAAGGAGACGTTTAGGTCAATTTTAAGCATTCTGGCGTTCGTAGATACAAGAAAAGTGTTAAAATTCTTCAGAAACGTCACTTATGAAGTGTTTTCTTGTAGTTTTAAGCCAATCAGTAACCCTACGAGCCCGGAAAGAGCAACGAAACCATCAAATTTTAGCTAGAAACTGTATTTTTGCCGATTTTTATTGAATATGAACAATATTTCAACAGTTTTTGATGGTTCTGAGCGACGAGACACACTTGAAACATGCAGAATCATCTCAGATTGGGAAAAGGAGACATTTAGGTCAATTTTATGCTTTCTGGCGTTCGTAGATACAAGAAAAGTGTTAAAATTCTTCAGAAACGTCACTTTTGAAGTGTTTTCTTGTAATTTCAAGCCAATCTGAAACCCAATGGGCCCGGAAAGAGCAACGAAACCATTAAACTTTAGCTAGAAACTGTATTTTTTTTTATTTTTATTGAATATGAACTATATTTCAACAGTTTTTGATGGTCCTGGGTGACGAAACACACTTAAAACGTGGAGAATCGTCTCAGATTAGGAAAAGGAGACATTTAGGTCAATTTTATGCTTTCTGGCGTTCGTAAATACAAGAAAAGTGTTAAAATTCTTCAGAAACGTCACTTTTGAAGTGTTTTCTTGTAGTTTTAAGCCAATCAGTAACCCAATGGGCCCGGAAAGAGCAACGAAACCATCAAATTTTAGCTAGAAACTGTATTTTTGTCGATTTTTATTGAATATGAACTGAATTTCAACAGTTTTTGTTGGTTCTGAGCGACGAAACACACTTAAAGCCTGCAGAATCGTCTCAGATTAGGAAAAGGAGACGTTTACGTCAATTTTATGCATTCTGGCGCTCGGAGATACAAGAAAAGTATTAAAATTCTTCAGAAACGTCACTTTTGAAGTGTTTTCTTGTAGTTTTAAGCCAATCAGAAACCCAACGGGCCCGGAAAGAGCAACGAAACCATCAAATTTTAGCTAGAAACTGTATTTTTGTCGATTTTTATTGAATATGAACTATATTTCAACAGTTTTTGATGGTTCTGAGCGACGAAACACTCTTAAAGCATGCAGAATCGTCTCAGATTAGGAAAAGGAGACGTGTAGGTCAATTTTATGCATTCTGGCGTTCGTAGACACAAGTAAAATGTTAAAATTCTTCAGAAACGTCACTTTTGAAGTGTTTTCTTGTAGTTTTAAGCCAATCAGAAATCCTACGGGCCTGGAAAGAGCAACGAAACCATCAAATTTTAGCTAGAAACTGTATTTTTGTCGATTTTTATTGAATATGAACTATATTTCAACAATTTTTGATGGTTCTGAACGACGAAACACACCTAAAGCATGCAGAATCGTCTCTGATTAGGAAAAGGAGACGTTTAGGTCAATTTTAAGCATTCTGGCGTTCGTAGATACAAGAAAAGTGTTAAAATTCTTCAGAAACGTCACTTATGAAGTGTTTTCTTGTAGTTTTAAGCCAATCAGTAACCCTACGAGCCCGGAAAGAGCAACGAAACCATCAAATTTTAGCTAGAAACTGTATTTATGCCGATTTTTATTGAATATGAACAATATTTCAACAGTTTTTGATGGTTCTGAGCGACGAGACACACTTGAAACATGCAGAATCATCTCAGATTAGGAAAAGGAGACATTTAGGTCAATTTTATGCTTTCTGGCGTTCGTAGATACAAGAAAAGTGTTAAAATTCTTCAGAAACGTCACTTTTGAAGTGTTTTCTTGTAGTTTCAAGCCAATCTGAAACCCAATGGGCCCGGAAAGAGCAACGAAACCATTAAACTTTAGCTAGAAACTGTATTTTTTTTTATTTTTATTGAATATGAACTATATTTCAACAGTTTTTGATGGTCCTGGGCGACGAAACACACTTAAAACGTGGAGAATCGTCTCAGATTAGGAAAAGGAGACATTTAGGTCAATTTTATGCTTTCTGGCGTTCGTAAATACAAGAAAAGTGTTAAAATTCTTCAGAAAACGTCACTTTTGAAGTGTTTTCTTGTAGTTTTAAGCCAATCAGAAACCCAACGGGCCCGGAAAGAGCAACGAAACCATCAAATTTTAGCTAGAAACTGTATTTTTGTCGATTTTTATTGAATATGAACTATATTTCAAAAGATTTTGATGGTTCTGAGCGACGAAACACACTTAAAGAATGCAGAATCGTCTCAGATTAGGAAAAGGAAACGTTTAGGTCAATTTTATGCATTCTGGCGTTCGTAGATACAAGAAAAGTGTTAAAATTCTTCAGAGACGTCACTTTTGAAGTGTTTTCTTGTAGTTTTAAGCCAATCAGAAACCCTACGGGCCCGGAAAGAACAACGAAACCATCAATTTTAGGTAGAAAGTGTATTTTTGTCGATTTTTATTGAATATGAACTATATTTCAACTGTTTTTGATGGTACTGAGCGACGAAACACACTTAAAGCATGCAGAATCGTCTGATTAGGAAAAGGAGACGTTTAGGTCAATTTAATGCATTCTGGCGTTCGTAGATACAAGAAAAGTGTTAAAATTCTTCAGAAACGTCACTTTTGAAGTGTTTTCTTCTAGTTTTAAGCCAATCAGAAACCCGACGGGCCCGGAAAGAGCAACGAAACCATCAAATTTTAGCTAGAAACTGTATTTTTGTCGATTTTTATCGAATTTGAACTCTATTTCAACAGTTTTTGATGGTTCTGAGCGTCGAAACACACTTAAAGCATGCACAATAGTCTCAGATTTGGAAAAGGAGACGTTTGGGTCAATTTTATGCATTCTGGCGTTCGTAGATACAAGAAAAGTGTTAAAATTCTTCAGAAACGTCACTTTTGAAGTGTTTTCTTGTAGTTTGAAGCCAATGAGAAACCCAACTGGCCCAGAAAGGGCAACGAAACCATCAAATTTTAGCTAGAAACTGTATTTTTGTCGATTTTTATTGAATATGAACTATATTTCAACAGTTCTTGATGGTTCTGAGTGACGAAACACACTTAAAGCATGCAGAATCGTCTCAGATTAGGAAAAGGAGACGTTTAGGTCAATTTTATGCATTCTGGCGCACGTAGATACTAGAAAAGTGTTAAAATTCTTCAGAAACGTCACTTTTGAAGTGTTTTCTTGCAGTTTTAAGCCAATCAGAAACCTGACAAGCCCGGAAAGAGCAACGAAACCATCAAATTTTAGCTAAAAACTGTATTTTTGTCGATTTTTATTGAATATGAACTATATTTCAACAGTTCTTTATGTTTCTGTGCGACGAAACACACTTAAAGCATGCAGAATCGTCTCAGATTAGGAAAAGGAGATGTTTAGGTCAATTTTATGCATTCTGGCGTTCGTATATCCAAGAAAAGTGTTACAATTCTTCAGAAACGTCACTTTTGAAGTGTTTTCTTGTAGTTTTAAGCCAATGAGAAACCCTACTGGCCCAGAAAGAGCAACGAAATCATCAAATTTTAGCTAGAAACTGTATTTTTGTCGATTTTTATTGAATATGAACTATATTTCAAGAGTTTTTGATGGTTCTGAGCGTCGAAACACACTTAAAGCATGCACAATAGTCTCAGATTAGGAAAAGGAGACGTTTGGGTCAATTTTATGCATTCTGGCGTTATTAGATACAAGAAAAAATTTTAAAATTCTTCAGAAACGTCACTTTTGAAGTGTTTTCTTGTAGTTTTTAAGCCAATGAGAAACCCTACTGGCCCAGAAAGAGCAACGAAACCATCAAATTTTTGCTAGAAACTGTATTTTTTTCGATTTTTATTGAATATGAACATTATTTCAACAGTTTTTGATGGTTCTGGGCGACGAAACACAATTTAAAGCATGCAAAATCGTCTCAGATTAGGAAAAGGAGACGGTTGTGTCAATTTTAGGCATTCTGGCGTTCGTAGATACAAGAAAAGTGTTAAACTTCTTCAGAAACATCACTTTTGAAGTGTTTTCTTGTAGTTTTAAGACAATCAGAAACCCAACGGACCCGGAAAGAGCAACGAAACCATCAATTTTAGCTAGAAACCGTATTTTTGTCGATTTTTATTGAATATGAACTATATTTCAACAGTTTTTAAGGGTTCTGTGCGACGAAACACACTTAAATCATGCAGAATCGTCTCAGATTAGGAAAAGGAAACGTTTAGGTCAATTTTATACATTCTGGAGTTCGTAGATACAAGAAAAGTGTTAAAATTCTTCAGAAACGTCACTTTTGAAGTGTTTTCTTGTAGTTTTCAACCAATCAGAAACCCAACGGGTCCGGAAAGAGCAACGAAACCATCAAATTTTAGCTAGAAACTGTATTTTTGTCGATTTTTATTGAATATGAACATTATTTCAACAGTTTTTGATGGTTCTGAGCGACGAAACACACTTAAAGCATGCAGAATCGCGTCAGATTAGGAAAAGGAGACGTTTAGGTCAATTTTATGCATTCTGGCGTTCGTGGATACAAGAAAAGTGTTAAAATTATTCAGAAACGTCACTTTTGAAGTGTATTCTTGTAGTTTTAAGCCAATCAGAAACTCTACGGGCCCGGAAAG
Source organism: Zophobas atratus (assembly GCA_022388445.1). Taxonomy (NCBI): domain Eukaryota; kingdom Metazoa; phylum Arthropoda; class Insecta; order Coleoptera; family Tenebrionidae; genus Zophobas; species Zophobas atratus. The sequence goes on along the minus strand of JAKCWB010000033.1, from coordinate 66,391 downwards.
AGCAGCGAAACCTTCAAATTTTAGCTAGAAGCTGTATTTTGTTTTATTTTTATTGAATATGAACTATATTTGAACAGTTTTTGATGGTTCTGAGCGACGAAACACACTTAAAGCATGCAAAATCGTCTCAGATTAGGAAAAGGAGACGTTTATGTCAATTTTATGCATTCTGGCGTTCGTAGATACAAGAAAAGTGTTAAAATTCTTCAGAAACGTCACTTTTGAAGTGTTCTCTTGTGGTTTTAAGCCAATGAGAAACCCTACAGGCGTGGAAAGAGCAACGAAACCATCAAATTTTAGCTGGAAACTGTATTTTTGTCGATTTTTAATGAATATGAACTATATTTCAACAGTTTTTGATGGTTCTGAGCGACGAAACACACTTAAAGCATGCAGAAACATCTCAGATTAGGAAAAGGAGACGTTTAGGTCAATTTTATGCATTCTGGCGTTCGTAGATACAAGAAAAGCGTTAAAACTCTTCAGAAACGTCACTTTTGAAGTGTTTTCTTGTAGTTTTAAACCAATCAGAAACCCTACAACCCTACGGGCCCGGAAAAAGCAACGAAACCATCAAATTTTAGCTAGAAACTGTTTTTTTTTTTATTTTTATTGAATATGAACAATATTTCAACAGTTTTTGATGGTTCTGAGCGACGAAAGACACTTAAAGCATGCAGAATCGTCTCAGATTAGGAAAAGGAGACGGTTAGGTCAATTTTATGCATTCTGGCGTTCGTAGATACAAGAAAAGTGTTAAAATTCTTCAGAAACGTCACTTTTGAAGTGTTTTCTTGTAGTTTTAAGCCAATCAGAAAACCTACGGCCCGGAAAGAGCAACGAAACCATCAAATTTTAGCTAGAAACTCTATTTTTGTCGATTTGGATTGAATATGAACTATATTTCAACAGTTTTTGATGGTTCTGAGCGACGAAACACACTTGAAGCATGCAGAATCGTCTCAGATTAGGAAAAGGAGACGTTTATGTCAATTTTATGCATTCTGGCGTTTGCGGATACAAGAAAAGTGTTAATATTATTCAGAAACGTCACTTTTGAAGTGTTTTCTTGTAGTTTTAAGCCAATCAGAAAGTCTACAGGCCCGGAAAGGGCAGCGAAACCTTCAAATTTTAGCTAGAAACTGTATTTTGTTTTATTTTTATTGAATATGAAATATATTTCAAAAGTTTTTGATGGTTCTGAGCGACAAAACACACTTAAAGCATGCAGAATCGCCTCAGATTAGGAAAAGGAGACGTTTAGGTCAATTTTATGCATTCTGGCGTTCGTAGATACAAGAAAAGTGTTAAAATTCTTCAGAAACGTCACTTTTGAAGTGTTTTCTTGTTGTTTTAAGCCAATCAGAAACCCTACAACCCTACGGGCCCGGAAAAAGCAACGAAACCATCAAATTTTAGCTAGAAACTGTATTTTTGTCGATTTTTATTGAATATGAACTACATTTCAACAGTTTTTGATGGTTTTGAGCGACGAAAGACACTTAAAGCTTTCAGAATCGTCTCAGATTAGGAAAAGGAGACGTTTAGGTCAATTTTATGCATTCTGGCGTTCGTAGATACAAGAAAAGTGTTAAAATTCTTCAGAAACGTCACTTTTGAAGTGTTTTCTTGTAGTTTTGAGCCAATCAGAAATCCTACGGGCCCGGAAAGAGCAACGAAACAATCAAAATTTGGCTAGAAACTGTATTTTTGTTGATTTTCATTGATTATGAACTATATTTCAACAGTTTTGATAGTTCTGAGCGACGAAAGACGCTTAAAGCATGCAGAATCGTCTCAGATTAGGAAAAGGTGACGTCTAGGTCAAATTTATGCATTCTGGCGTTCGTGGATACAAGAAAAGTGTTAAAATTATTCAGAAACGTCAATTTTGAAGTGTATTCTTGTAGTTTTAAGCCAATCAGAAACCCAACGGGCCCGGAAAGAGCAACGAAACCATCAAATTTTAGGTAGAAACTGTAGTTTTGTCTATTTTTATTGAATATGAACTATATTTCAACAGTTTTTGATGGTTCTGAGCGACGAAACACACTTAAAGCATGCAGAATCGTCGCAGATTAGGAAAAGGAGACGTTTAGGTCAATTTTATGCATTCTGGCGTTCGTAGATAAAAGAAAAGTGTTAAAATTCATCAGAAACGTCACTTTTGAAGTGTTCTCTTGTAGTTTTAAGCCAATGAGAAACCCTACAGGCGTGGAAAGAGCAACGAAACTATCAAATTTTAGCTGGAAACTGTATTTTTGTCGATTTTTATTGAATATTAACTATATTTCATCAGCTTTTGATGGTTCTGAGCGACGAAACACACTTAAAGCATGCAGAATCGTCTCAGATTAGGAAAAGGAGATGTTTAGGACAATTTTATGCATTCTGGCGTTCGTAGATACAAGAACAGTGTTAAAATTTTTCAGAAACGTCACTTTTGAAGTGTTTTCTTGTAGTTTTAAGCCATTCAGAAACCCTACGTGCCCGGAAAGAGCAACGAAACCATCAAATTTTAGCTAGAAACTGTATTTTTGTCGATTTTTATTGAATATGAACTATATTTCAACAGTTTTTGATGGTTCTGAGCGACGAACCACACTTAAAACATGCAGAATCATCTCAGATTAGGAAAAGGAGACGTTTAGGTCAATTTTATGCATTCTGGCGTTCGTAGATACAAGAAAAGTGTTAAAATTCTTCAGAAACGTCACTTTTGAAATGTTTTCTTGTAGTTTTAAGCCAATCAGAAACCCTACGGCTCGGAAAGAGCAACGAAACCATCAAAGTTTAGCTAGAAACTGTATTTTTGTCGATTTTCATTGAATATGAACTATATTTCAACAGTTTTTGATGGTTCTGAGTGACGAAAGACACTTAAAGCATGCAGAATCGTCTCAGATTAGGAAAAGGAGACGGTTAGTTCAATTTTATGCATTCTGGCGTTCGTAGATACAAGAAAAGTGTTAAAATTCTTCAGAAACGTCACTTTTGAAGTGTTTTCTTGTAATTTTAAGCCAATCAGAAACCCTACGGCCCGGAAAGAGCAACGAAACCATCAAATTTTAGCTAGAAACTGTATTTTTGTCGATTTTGATTGAATATGAACTATATTTCAACAGTTTTTGATGGTTCTGAGCGACTAAACACACTTAAAGCATGCAGAATCGTCTAAGATTAGGAAAAGGAGAAGTTTAGGTCAATTTTATGCATTCTGGCGTTCGTAGATACAAGAAAAGTGTTAAAATTCTTCAGAAACGTCACTTTTGAAATGTTTTCTTGTAGTTTTAAGCCAATCAGAAACCCTACAGGCCCGGAAAGAGCAACGAAACCATCAAATTTTAGCTAAAAACTGTAATTTTGTCGATTTTTATTGAATATGAACTATATTTGAACAATTTTTGATGGTTCTGGGCGACGAAACACAATTTAAAGCATGCAAAATCGTCTCAGATTAGGAAAAGGAGACGGTTATGTCAATTTTATGCATTCTGGCGTTCGTAGATACAAGAAAAGTGTTAAACTTCTTCAGAAACGTCACTTTTGAAGTGTTTTCTTGTAGTTTTAAGCCAATCAGAAACCCAACGGGCCCGGAAAGAGCAACGAAACCATCAAATTTTAGGTAGAAAGTGTATTTTTGTCGATTTTTAGTGAATATGAACTGTATTTCAACTGTTTTTGATGGTTCTGAGCGACGAAACACACTTAAAGCATGCAGAAACGTCTGATTAGGAAAAGGAGACGTTTAGGTCAATTTTATGCATTCTGGCGTTCGTAGATACAAGAAAAGTGTTAAAATTATTCAGAAACGTCACTTTTGAAGTGTTTTCTTAATAATAATAATAATAATAATAATAATAAGTTTATTAGTGCTTAAGAACTACAACGGTTTTTGCATAAGTCAAGATACAAAATTAAAATTAAATACATTTAAACTGAAAAGTACAGCACATCATTTAGAAACTCTTCAAAGGTGTAGAAAGCCTTTAAGAGCAAATACTGTTTCAAAGTAATTTTGAATTTACGCATGGACAGAGTTTGCACGTCATGGGATAACTTGTTAAAAAACTTTATGCCATAATATTCGGTACCATTTTGAGACTTGAGAAGTCTCAGTTTTCTCAAACGTAGTTTAGACTTGTACCGAGTATCATGGTTGTGGACATCACGATGACACAAGTAGTCACTTAAATTTTTTTTTATAAAAATAAGACAATGAAATATATATAGTGAGGTTAGAGTAAGAATTTTAAGTTCTATAAATTTGTCTTTGCAATCTTCTCTGTACCCAAGTCCCGCAATAATCCTAACTGCCTTACGTTGGAGATTAAAAAATCTATGCCGTATTGGAGAATGACCCCAAACTATTAGCCCGTAAGTAAAGTGACTCTGACAGAGAGCAAAATAGGCATTTTTTAAGAAATCGGTAGGCACTTTGGTGCTGAGGTTTCTCAGTAGAAATATATTTTTACAAATAGTTTTGGCGGTCATTTCCTCATGCCAGTTCCATTGAAGATGGTTATCAATATAGAGCCCTAGAAATTTAGCAGTTGTGTCAAAATCATCGTGGAAATCATGTTCTTTCATTGAGAATAACATTTCAACCGTTTTGGCTTTATTTAGAAGCAATCTATTAGCTGCAAACCAAGGTTCTGCTCTTGACTGTGTCTCTTTATATCTGTGAATTACGTTATTGACGTTAGTACCAGTGCTCACTATAGTCGTATCATCGGCAAATAATATACTATTCTCCTGTAAATATAAAGGAAAGTCATTTATAAAGATTAAAAACCGGAGTGGCCCAAGAACAGATCCTTGGGGCACTCCAATTTTTATAGGAAGGAGTCCGGAAATTGAATCACCTTCTTTAACTAACTGGTGGCGTCCGGAGAGGAAAGAAGAAAGTAGGCTACAGCTATGGGGACTGATATTCTACATATATAATTTTTCCAACAAGATGTCGTGGGAGACACAGTCAAAAGCTTTGGTCAGATCAAGAAGGCTGATGACTCCAAATTCATGTTTCTCAAAGCATTGCAATATTGTGTTTGTTAGAGATAGTGCAGCGTCAGTAGTACTTCGTCCTTTGCGAAAACCAAACTGGGATTCAGCAAACAGTGGATTATTTTCAAAAAAATTTCCTAACTGTGTGTATAAAAGTTTCTCCAGTATTTTGGAAAATACTGGCAGGATGGAGATGGGCCTGTAGTTGTTCGGATCATTAACATTCCCTTTTTTGTGAATAGGAATAACAAAGGCAACTTTTAGACAGTCAGGAAAGACGGAAGCTTTGATACATAGATTGACAAGTTTAGTGAGCGGAGAGATGATGAGATCTCTAATAGTCTTAATAAGATTAACGTCTAGATTATCTACATCTTTGCAGTTCGAATTCTTTAAATCGTTTATTACGTCTCTGACCTGCACCATTGATACTTCAGTGAATTCAAAAGCATTATTAGAGCACAAAGACATAAATTTGGAATTATCGGACATTAATTCTATAGGGTTTTCACAGTCTGTAGGGAGATCATTAATTAAGCATGGTGCAACATTCGTAAAGTAATCATTAAAATTATCACTAGATATATCACAGGCTTGCTTGCTATCACGATTGTTGGAGCCAAGATTATTGCGAGATTCGTTTATTACTGTCCACATAGCTTTACATTTGTTTTAGCAGTATTAATGAATTTTTTGTTATAGTTAATTCGAGTTAACTTTATTTTTTCGCGATAAACTTTGCGGTAGCGATTTCTTGCCTTTCTAGTTTCGTCACTTTGTAAAATATTGTGTATACTAGATAGATTTAGTAGATGCTCACGCATAGCTCTCAGTTCATCGTCATACCATTCAATTTTTATGTCACGTGATTGTTTGAATTTAAAGATTTTTACCGGAAAAGCAAGATTAGCAAGGTGTGATAATAAATTAACAAATTTAGCGAATTTTGCATTACAGCTTGTAGTTGGATCATCAATAAATGTCCAATCTATTTTCTCGACCATATCAAAAAGCCGGAATTTTCCTATGCTAGTTATTGGTCTAAAGGACTGATGCACCACTTGTTCGGTTTTGATATGTGGAATAGTGAGATTTAATTTAATACCAGAATGATCAGTAAACAGAAATTCCGCCTTATTCACTGCGTAAAAGTCGCTATCAATGTTGGTAAAAACATTGTCAATTCGGTTTTGGTACCTAGTTGGAAAATCAACTATTGGTATGAGGCCAAAACAGTGCATGAAATCGCAAAGTCTGTTCTTCAGCAAATTATCAGTATTAAATATAACATTGAAATCACCCGCAAGGATAATATTCTTGGTTAAACTGTTGATGTTGGTAAACAATTCTGTTAAAATTTCTAAAAATAAATAAAAATTTCCCGAGGGAGGTCTATAAATATTAATAACCACTAGATTTATTTTATTCAAAGTTATTGCTGAGATTTCACAGTGTCGTTCTAGTGATAACAATTTAATGCAGTCCAAAGAAAAACAATGAAACGGTTTCTGACACAAGATCATTGAACCCCCATATGAGGAGTCAGGACGCGAGAAGTGCGACTTGACCACATAGTTTTTAAATTGCAATGCTTCTGATTCATTAGGTTTGAGCCAATGTTCGCTAAGACCCACGAGTGTGAAATTTTCAGTTTCCAAAAACAGCTCTAATTCAGACAACTTGGAACGCACTGATTGTATATTCAAAAACAAAAGGTTGAATTCTAGGAGAGTACCGTTACGCTTTTTTTGTGTTTTACTTGTAGGGGCTGGAAGGATGTTGAGCAGTCCACTGGAGTGATTCGATTTTGGTGAATGCGCGCCTAGGTTTGTGTCGCAGAGGGCCTGGAAGGTCGAAAATTTTCGTTTGGTTTCGACGAGTTGCTGTTGAAATTAAATCGTCTTATTATGACGCCTTTCGGCCAAAAGTCCTGGCTAAAAATTTTTTCTCTAAGTTCGAAATCAGTTCCTAATTTAAATGCTGAGTTGATCCCATTAACCGGTAACTTGGTCGTCTCCAGAAACTTGATTTCCGGTATCATACCTCTGATATATTTTTTGATTGTCGATGGATCCGTATCCTTTTTGATTTGTCCCAGGAAAAACCAAGCCCTATGTTCCTTGGTTGCGGCAAAATTTTCGTCGCTAGTCATTTCTGCTGTGCCTGTAACAGTGTCTTTGTTCGTTTTCTTGGGATTGTGGTGGCGGCGATGCTTCCTAGGTTGTTCCCATTCGTAATTAATAGTTCTATCAGTGTCAGCTGATTTCAAGGGGGGCTGTGTTTTTTCTCTCAATGTTTCGTTTTTAATATCGTCGATGGTATCAGCGGCGGTTTTTAGGGATTCAGTGACCGGTTCAATGACCGGTGCAATTACATTTTCGGGTTGTGCGGGAATGTCGTGATCTTCTATAGTATCTATCGGAATGGTTACATTCGGTGTTCTGGTGTTGTTTTCTAATTCTAAGGAGTTATTTGCGCTTGAGGAATTATCCTTTGCAGTAAGTAGTTTGAGCAACTTTCCATTTTTTTTTTCAAATTACGTACCTCCATTGTTAGGTCAAAAATGTCGTTTCTCAGTTTATCATACTCATTTCTGATGACTTTTTTGATGAGGTGAGAGATGGCATCGAATTGTGGGTTATCTTCATCATTTACGTCATCGATGGAAATTTCCCTTACATGTTGACATTTTGGGTTTTTCGCTTTCAAGGCTGCAGTTAAACATCCAAAATGGAAATGTCGATTACACTTGGAACAGGTCACTTTGTTTTTTACTTTACTTTTACAATTTTCACAATTAAAACTTATATTTTTAGGCGAATTATGTGGTGATGCGTTTAGTACAGTCGCCATGTTCAAATCTGCGTTGTTGTAGTTTTAAGCCAATCAGAAACCCAACGGACCCGGAAAGAGCAACGAAACCATCAATTTTAGCTAGAAACTGTATTTTTGTCGATTTTTATTGAATATGAACTATATTTCAACAGTTTTTGAGGGTTCTGTGCGACGAAACACACTTAAATCATGCAGAATCGTCTCAGATTAGGAAAAGGAGACGTTTAGGTCAATTTTATACATTCTGGAGTTCGTAGATACAAGAAAAGTGTTAAAATTCTTCAGAAACGTCACTTTTGAAGTGTTTTCTTGTAGTTTTAAGCAAATCAGAAACCCTACGGTCCCGGAAAGAGCAACGAAACCATCAAATTTTAGCTAGAAACTGTATTTTTGTCGATTTTTATTGAATATGAACAATATTTCATCAGTTCTTGATGGTTCTGAGCGACCGAAACACACTTAAAGCATGCAGAATCGTCTCAGATTAGGAAAAGGAGATGTTTAGGACAATTTTATGCATTCTGGCGTTCGTAGATACAAGAAAAGTGTTAAAATTTTTCAGAAACGTCACTTTTGAAGTGTTTTCTTGTAGTTTTAAGCCATTCAGAAACCCTACGTGCCCGGAAAGAGCAACGAAACCATCAAATTTTAGCTAGAAACTGTATTTTTGTCGATTTTTATTGAATATGAACTATATTTCAACAGTTTTTGATGGTTCTGAGCGACGAACCACACTTAAAACATGCAGAATCGTCTCAGATTAGGAAAAGGAGACGTTTAGGTCAATTTTATGCATTCTGGCGTTCGTAGATACAAGAAAAGTGTTAAAATTCATCAGAAACGTCACTTTTGAAGTGTTCTCTTGTAGTTTTAAGCCAATGAGAAACCCTACAGGCGTGGAAAGAGCAACGAAACCATCAAATTTTAGCTAGAAACTGTATTTTTGTCGATTTTTATTGAATATGAACTATATTTCAACTGTTTTTGATGGTTCTGAGCGACGAAACACACTTAAAGCATGCAGAAAAGTCTCAGATTAGGAAAAGGCGACGTTTAGGTCAATTTTATGCATTCTGGCGTTCGGAGATACAAGAAAAGTGTTAAAATTCTTCAGAAACGTCACTTTTGAAGTGTTTTCTTGTTGTTTTAAGCCAATCAGAAACCCAACGGGCCCGGAAAGAGCAACGAAACCATCAAATTTTAGCTAGAAACTGTATTTTTGTCGATTTTTATTGAATATGAACTATATTTCAACAGTTTTTGATGGTTCTAAGCGACGAAACACACTTAAAACGTGCAGAATCGTCTCAGATTAGGGAAAGGAGACATTTAGGTCAATTTTATGCTTTCTGGCGTTCGTAGATACAAGAAAAGTGTTAAAATTCATCAGAAACGTCACTTTTGAAGTGTTTTCTTGTAGTTTTAAGCCAATCAGAAATCCTACGGGCCCGGAAAGAGCAACGAAACAATCAAAATTTGGCTAGAAACTGTATTTTTGTCGATTTTCATTGAATATGAACTATATTTCAACAGTTTTTGATGGTTCTAAGCGACGAAACACACTTAAAACGTGCAGAATCGTCTAAGATTAGGAAAAGGAGAAGTTTAGGTCAATTTTATGCATTCTGGCGTTCGTAGATACAAGAAAAGTGTTAAAATTCTTCAGAAACATCACTTTTGAAGTGTTTTCTTGCAGTTTTAAGCCAATCAGAAACCCTACAGGCCCGGAAAGAGCAACGAAACCATCAAATTTTAGCTAAAAACTGTAATTTTGTCGATTTTTATTGAATATGAACTATATTTGAACAGTTTTTGATGGTTCTGAGCGACGAAACACACTTGAAGCATGCAGAATCGTCTCAGATTAGGAAAAGGAGACGTTTAGGTCAATTTTATACACTCTGGAGTTCGTAGATACAAGAAAAGTGTTAAAATTCTTCCGAAACGTCACTTTTGTAGTGTTTTCTTGTAGTTTTCAACCAATCAGAAACCCAACGGGCCCGGAAAGAGCAACGAAACCATCAAATTTTAGCTAGAAACTGTATTTTTGTCGATTTTTATTGAATATGAACATTAAATAAAATTACTTAAGGATAGTCAAGTTGCTGGAGATGATCAAGTTCCCAGTTTTCTGGTTAAAGACTGTTCTAATGTTTTCGTTAAGCCCCTAATGCATATCTTTAATATAATTTTAAAAACTTCATGCTTTCCGGATAAGTGGAAAACCGCCAAGATTGTGCCCATTTTCAAGAGTGGTGATGTTTCAGCAGTGAGCAATTATAGACCTATTTCGTTGCTGTGCAATTTTTCAAAAATATTTGAACGTATTCTTTTTAATCAGATCTCCTTCCAAACTAAGTTGTTAGTAAATGAGGGCCAACATAGGTTTACCATGGGCAGATCCACTTTAACGAATTTAACTTGCTATTCCCAAGATATATCTCAGGCTTTGGATAACAGAGGTCAATTGGACGTGATGTATGGTGATTTTTCAAAGGCCTTTGACAGAGTCAACCACCAGCTCTTATTAAGAAAGCTCTCGAATATTGGTTTCTCTAATTCTCTCACAAATCTTTTTGAATCTTATTTGACTAAGCGCAACAATTTTGTGGTAGTAAATGGATTTAAGTCCAACAGTTACATCACAGCTGCTGGAGTGCCGCAGGGCTCCACTCTTGGTCCTTTGCTATTCACATTATTTATTAACGATGTGCTAGATTGTATTCGCTACTCAAAAGTTCTCATTTTCGCAGATGATATTAAAATATACCGTGAAATTAGTGGTAATAGTGACTCCTTGCTTCTTCAAAAAGACATAAATAATTTGGTTTCTTGGTCATTGCTCAACTTTTTACCTTTAAATGAGAATAAATCCTTTATTATTTCGTTCACACACAAGCTTAATGTATGCGAGTTTGATTACAAAATCAATCATCACAGCTTACAGAAATGCTCTTCCATTTTGGATTTAGGTGTTTTGTATGATAATAAGTTCAGTTTTGCAGAACATGTGGAGAGCATTACTTCACAAGCTAAAAGATCACTAGGGTTCCTTATTAGAAACTGCAAAGATTTCACTAGCATTCAAGCTTTGAAAACTTTGTTCTATGCTTTGGTGCGCTCTAAATTAGAATACTGTGCGTTAGCTTGGTTTCCTTATTACAACTATCAAGTAGTATGCCTTGAGAACATACAGCGCAGATTTTTAAAGTACCTCTATTTTAAGGAACAGAAAACATGGCCAACGAGAAATTATCCGCAAACAGCTCTACTAGAAAAATTTGATATGAGTTCATTATTTTGTAGACGTGTTACTGGCGTTATCGTCTTTTTATATAAATTATTAAATAATCAAATTGATTGCAGGGCCTTAACTAATTCTTTGTCCTTTCTGGTACCTAGAACTAGCAGCAGGCATTCTGTAACATTATACACTAGCATTGCTAGAACTAATTTTGGGAGAAAAGCACCGATATATCTAATAAGCTATTTTTTAAAAGAAATAGAAATGAATTCCGATTTTGACATTTTTAACACTAGCCTTAAGTCTATAAAAGACACTGTTAGAATTAAGCTTAAGTAGTTTACACTTTACTTTCAGATATGGTTTTCATACTGTTGTATTTTAATTTAAGTTATTTATTTCTTGATGTATATGCCTAGATTTACAGATTGTGTGTTTGAGTTTTGATATTGCAGATAAATGTAGGTATTTATTTCGGCTTTAATTTATTCATTCATTCATTTATTTCTATTTTAATTTTATTTAAGTTAAGTTACTGTTCTTATGTTTCATTATATTGAGATCTTTGATTATTTATGCATTTAATTTATTAATTTGTTATTTTCTTTGATTCTGAATTGTTGTCATTGTTTTTATATTCTTTATAATTGTCCTGTAACTGGAATGTGTAGTTCTGTTGGGCAATAAACTTTATTTATTTATTTATTTATTTATTTATTATTTCAACAGTTTTTGATGGTTCTGAGCGACGAAACACACTTAAAGCATGCAGAATCGTCTCAGATTAGGAAAAGGAGACATTTAGGTCAATTTTATGCATTCTGGCGTTGGTGGATACAAGAAAAGTGATAAAATTATTCAGAAACGTCACTTTTGAAGTGTATTCTTGTAGTTTTAAGCCAATCAGAAAATTTACGGGCCCGGAAAGAGCAGCGAAACCTTCAAATTTTAGCTAGAAACTGTATTTTGTTTTATTTTTATTGAATATGAACTATATTTCAACAGTTTTTGATGGTTCTGAGCGACGAAACACACTTAAAGCATGCAGAATCGTCTCAGATTAGGAAAAGGAGACGTTTAGGTCAATTTTATGCATTCTTGTGTTCGTAGATACAAGAGAAGTGTTAAAATTCTTCAGAAACGTCACTTTTGAAGTGTTTTCTTGTAGTTTTAAGCCAATCAGAAAACCTACGGCACGGAAAGAGCAACGAAACCATCAAATTTTAGCTAGAAACTGAATTTTTGTCGATTTTGATTGAATATGAACTATATTTCAACAGTTTTTGACGGTTCTGAGCTACGAAACACACTTGAAGTATGCAGAATCGTCTCAGATTAGGAAAAGGAGACGTTTAGGTCAATTTTATGCATTCTGGCGTTCGTAGATAAAAGAAAAGTGTTAAAATTCTTCAGAAACGTCACTTTTGAAGTGTTTTCTTGCAGTTTTAAGCCAATCAGAAACCCAACAGGCCCGGAAAGAGCAACGAAACCATCAAATTTTAGCTAGAAACTGTATTTTTGTCGATTTTGATTGAATATGAACTATATTTCAACAGTTTTTGATGGTTCTGAGCGACGAAACACACTTGAAGCATGCAGAATCGTCTCAGATTAGGAAAAGGAGACGTTTAGGTCAATTTTATACACTCTGGAGTTCGTAGATACAAGAAAAGTGTTAAAATTCTTCAGAAACGTCACTTTTGAAGTGTTTTCTTGTAGTTTTCAACCAATCAGAAACCCAACGGGCCCGGAAAGAGCAACGAAACCATCAAATTTTAGCTAGAAACTGTATTTTTGTCGATTTTTATTGAATATGAACATTATTTCAACAGTTTTTGATGGTTCTGAGCGACGAAACACACTTAAAGCATGCAGAATCGTCTCAGATTAGGAAAAGGAGACGTTTAGGTCAATTTTATGCAATCTGGCGTTCGTGGCTACAAGAAAAGTGTTAAAATTATTCAGAAACGTCACTTTTGAAGTGTATTCTTGTAGTTTTAAGCCAATCAGAAAATTTACGGGCCCGGAAAGAGCAGCGAAACCTTCAAATTTTAGCTAGAAGCTGTATTTTGTTTTATTTTTATTGAATATGAACTATATTTTATTATTTTTATTATTTATTATTTTATTAGTTATTTTTTAACAGTTTTTGATGGTTCTGAGCGACGAAACACACTTAAAGCATGCAGAATCGTCTCAGATTAGGAAAAGGAGACGTTTAGGTCAATTTTATGCATTCTGGTGTTCGTAGATACAAGAGAAGCGTAAAAATTTTTCAGAAACGTCACTTTTGAAGTGTTTTCTTGTAGTTTTAAGCCAATCAGAAACCCTACAACCCTACGGGCCCGGAAAAAGCAACGAAACCATCAAATTTTAGCTAGAAACTGTATTTTTGTCGATTTTTATTGAATATGAACTATATTTCAACAGTTTTTGATGGTTCTGAGCGACGAAAGACACTTAAAGCATGCAGAATCGTCTCAGATTAGGAAAAAAAGACGGTTAGGTCAATTTTATGCATTCTGGCGTTCGTAGATGCAAGAAAAGTGTTAAAATTCTTCAGAAACGTCACTTTTGAAGTGTTTTCTTGTAGTTTTAAGCCAATCAGAAAACCTACGTCCCGGAAAGAGCAACGAAACCATCAAATTTTAGCTAGAAACTGTATTTTTGTCGATTTTGATTGAATATGAACTATATTTCAACAGTTTTTGATGGTTCTGAGCGTCGAAACACACTTGAAGCATGCAGAATCGTCTCAGATTAGGAAAAGGAGACGTTTAGGTCAATTTTATATATTCTGGCGTTCGTAGATACAAGAAAAGTGTTAAAATTCTTCAGAAACGTCACTTTTGAAGTGTTTTCTTGCAGTTTTAAGCCAATCAGAAACCCTACAGGCCCGGAAAGAGCAACGAAACCATCAAATTTTAGCTAAAAACTGTAATTTTGTCGATTTTTTATTGAATATGAACTATATTTGAACAATTTTTGATGGTTCTGGGCGACGAAACACAATTTAAAGCATGCAAAATCGTCTCAGATTAGGAAAAGGAGACGGTTATGTCAATTTTATGCATTCTGGCGTTCGTAGATACAAGAAAAGTGTTAAACTTCTTCAGAAACGTCACTTTTGAAGTGTTTTCTTGTAGTTTTAAGCCAATCAGAAACCTAACGGGCCCGGAAAGAGCAACGAAACCATCAAATTCTAGGTAGAAAGTGTATTTTTGTCGATTTTTAGTGAATATGAACTATATTTCAACTGTTTTTGATGGTTCTGAGCGACGAAACACACTTAAAGCATGCAGAAACGTCTGATTAGGAAAAGGAGACGTTTAGGTCAATTTTATGCATTCTGGAGTTCGTAGATACAAGAAAAGTGTTAAAATTATTCAGAAACGTCACTTTTGAAGTGTTTTCTTGTAGTTTTAAGCCAATCAGAAACCCAACGGACCCGGAAAGAGCAACGAAACCATCAATTTTAGCTAGAAACTGTATTTTTGTCGATTTTTATTGAATATGAACTATATTTCAACAGTTTTTGAGGGTTCTGTGCGACGAAAAACACTTAAATCATGCAGAATCGTCTCAGATTAGGAAAAGGAAACGTTTAGGTCAATTTTATACATTCTGGAGTTCGTAGATACAAGAAAAGTGTTAAAATTCTTCCGAAACGTCACTTTTGTAGTGTTTTCTTGTAGTTTTCAACCAATCAGAAACCCAACGGGCCCGGAAAGAGCAACGAAACCATCAAATTTTAGCTAGAAACTGTATTTTTGTCGATTTTTATTGAATATGAACATTATTTCAACAGTTTTTGATGGTTCTGAGCGACGAAACACACTTAAAGCATGCAGAATCGTCTCAGATTAGGAAAAGGAGACATTTAGGTCAATTTTATGCATTCTGGCGTTGGTGGATACAAGAAAAGTGTTAAAATTATTCAGAAACGTCACTTTTGAAGTGTATTCTTGTAGTTTTAAGCCAATCAGAAAATTTACGGGCCCGGAAAGAGCAGCGAAACCTTCAAATTTTAGCTAGAAACTGTATTTTGTTTTATTTTTATTGAATATGAACTATATTTCAACAGTTTTTGATGGTTCTGAGCGACGAAACACACTTAAAGCATGCAGAATCGACTCAGATTAGGAAAAGGAGACGTTTAGGTCAATTTTATGCAATCTGGCGTTCGTGGATACAAGAAAAGTGTTAAAATTATTCAGAAACGTCACTTTTGAAGTGTATTCTTGTAGTTTTAAGCCAATCAGAAAATTTACGGGCCCGGAAAGAGCAGCGAAACCTTCAAATTTTAGCTAGAAGCTGTATTTTGTTTTATTTTTATTGAATATGAACTATATTTCAACAGTTTTTGATGGTTCTGAGCGACGAAACACACTTAAAGCATGCAGAATCGTCTCAGATTAGGAAAAGGAGACGTTTAGGTCAATTTTATGCATTCTGGTGTTCGTAGATACAAGAGAAGCGTAAAAATTTTTCAGAAACGTCACTTTTGAAGTGTTTTCTTGTAGTTTTAAGCCAATCAGAAAACCTACGTCCCGGAAAGAGCAACGAAACCATCAAATTTTAGCTAGAAACTGTATTTTTGTCGATTTTGATTGAATATGAACTATATTTCAACAGTTTTTGATGGTTCTGAGCGTCGAAACACACTTGAAGCATGCAGAATCGTCTCAGATTAGGAAAAGGAGACGTTTAGGTCAATTTTATATATTCTGGCGTTCGTAGATACAAGAAAAGTGTTAAAATTCTTCAGAAACGTCACTTTTGAAGTGTTTTCTTGCAGTTTTAATCCAATCAGAAACCCAACAGGCCCGGAAAGAGCAACGAAACCATCAAATTTTAGCTAAAAACTGTAATTTTGTCGATTTTTATTGAATATGAACTATATTTGAAGAGTTTTTGATGGTTCTGAGCGACGAAACACACTTAAAGCATGCAAAATCGTCTCAGATTAGGAAAAGGAGACGATTATGTCAATATTATGCATTCTGGCGTTCGTAGATACAAGAAAAGTGTTAAAATTCTTCAGAAACGTCACTTTTGAAGGGTTTTCTTGTAGTTTTAAGCCAATCAGAAACCCAACGGGCCCGGAAAGAGCAACGAAACCATCAAATTTTAGCTAGAAACTGTATTTTTGTCGATTTTGATTGAATATGAACTATATTTCAACAGTTTTTGATGGTTCTGAGCGACGAAACACACTTGAAGCATGCAGAATCGTCTCAGATTAGGAAAAGGAGACGTTTAGGTCAATTTTATGCATTCTGGCGTTCGTAGATACAAGAAAAGTGTTAAAATTCATCAGAAACGTCACTTTTGAAGGGTTTTCTTGTAGTTTTAAGCCAGTCAGAAACCCAATGGGCCCGGAAAGAGCAACGAAACCATCAAATTTTAGCTAGAAACTGTATTTTTATCGATTTTTATTGAATATGAACTATATTTCAACAGTTTTTGATGGTTCTGAGCGAGGAAACACACTTAAAGCATGCAGAATCGTCTCAGATTAGGAAAAGGAGAAGTTTAGGTGAATTTTATGCATTCTGGCGTTAGGAGATACAAGAAAAGTGTTAAAATTCTTCAGAAACGTCACTTTTGAAGTGTTTTCTTATTGTTTTAAGCCAATCAGAAACCCAACGGGCCCGGAAAGAGCAACGAAACCATCAAATTTTAGCTAGAAACTGTATTTTTGTCGATTTTTATTGAATATGAACCATATTTCAACAGTTTTTGATGGTTCTAAGCGACGAAACAAACTTGAAACGTGCAGAATCGTCTCAGATTAGGAAAAGGAGACATTTAGGTCAATTTTATGCTTTCTGGCGTTCGTAGATACAAGAAAAGTGCTAAAATTCATCAGAAACATCACTTTTGAAGTGTTTTCTTGTAGTTTTAAGCCAATCAGAAAGCCTACGGTCCCGGAAAGAGCAACGAAACCATCAAATTTTAGCTAGAAACTGTATTTTTGTCGATTTTTATTGAATATGAACTATATTTCATCAGTTTTTGATGGTTCTGAGCGACGAAACACACTTAAAACATGCAGAAACGTCTCAGATTAGGAAAAGGAGAGTTTAGGACAATTTTATGCATTCTGGCGTTCGTAGATACAAGAAAAGTGTTTAAATTTTTCAGAAACGTCACTTTTGAAGTGTTTTCTTGTAGTTTTAAGGCAATCAGAAACTTAACGGGCCCGGAAAGAGCAACGAAACCATCAAATTTTAGCTAGAAACTGTATTTTTATCGATTTTTATTGAATATGAACTATATTTCAACAGTTTTTGATGGTTCTGAGCGACGAAACACACTTAAAGCATGCAGAATCGTCTCAGATTAGGAAAAGGAGACGTTTAGATCAACTTTATGCATTCTGGCGTTCGTAGATACAAGAAAAGTGTTAAAATTCTTCAGAAACGTCACTTTTGAAGTTTTTTCTTGTAGTTCTAAGCCATTCAGAAACCTAACGGTCCCGGAAAGAGCAACGAAACCATCAAATTTTAGCTAGAAACTGTATTTTTGTCGATTTTTATTGAATATGAACTATATTTCAAAAGTTTTTGATGGTTCTGAGCGACGAAACGCACTTAAAGCATGCAGAATCGTCTCAGATTAGGAAAAGGAGACGTTTAAGTCATTTTTATGCATTCTGGCGTTCGGAGATACAAGAAAAGTGTTAAAATTCTTCAGAAACGTCACTTTTGAAGTGTTTTCTTGTAGTTTTAAGCCAATCAGAAACCCACGGGCCCGGAAAGAGCAACGAAACCATCAAATTTTAGCTAGAAACGGTATTTTTGTCGATTTTTATTGAATATGAACTATTTTTCAACAGTTTTTGATGGTTCTGAGCGACGAAACACACTTAAAGCATGCAGAAAAGTCTGATTAGGAAAAGGAGACGTTTAGGTCAATTTTATGCATTCTGGAGTTCGTAGATACAAGAAAAGTGTTAAAATTATTCAGAAACGTCACTTTTGAAGTGTTTTCTTGTAGTTTTAAGCCAATCAGAAACCCAACGGACCCGGAAAGAGCAACGAAACCATCAATTTTAGCTAGAAACTGTATTTTTGTCGATTTTTATTGAATATGAACTATATTTCAACAGTTTTTGAGGGTTCTTTGCGACGAAAAACACTTAAATCATGCAGAATCGTCTCAGATTAGGAAAAGGAAACGTTTAGGTCAATTTTATACATTCTGGAGTTCGTAGATACAAGAAAAGTGTTAAAATTCTTCCGAAACGTCACTTTTGTAGTGTTTTCTTGTAGTTTTCAACCAATCAGAAACCCAACGGGCCCGGAAAGAGCAACGAAACCATCAAATTTTAGCTAGAAACTGTATTTTTGTCGATTTTTATTGAATATGAACATTATTTCAACAGTTTTTGATGGTTCTGAGCGACGAAACACACTTAAAGCATGCAGAATCGTCTCAGATTAGGAAAAGGAGACATTTAGGTCAATTTTATGCATTCTGGCGTTGGTGGATACAAGAAAAGTGTTAAAATTATTCAGAAACGTCACTTTTGAAGTGTATTCTTGTAGTTTTAAGCCAATCAGAAAATTTACGGGCCCGGAAAGAGCAGCGAAACCTTCAAATTTTAGCTAGAAACTGTATTTTGTTTTATTTTTATTGAATATGAACTATATTTCAACAGTTTTTGATGGTTCTGAGCGACGAAACACACTTAAAGCATGCAGAATCGTCTCAGATTAGGAAAAGGAGACGTTTAGGTCAATTTTATGCACTCTGGTGTTCGTAGATACAAGAAAAGTGTTAAAATTCTTCAGAAACGTCACTTTTGAAGTGTTTTCTTGTAGTTTTAAGCCAATCAGAAAACCTACGGCACGGAAAGAGCAACGAAACCATCAAATTTTAGCTAGAAACTGTATTTTTGTCGATTTTGATTGAATATGAACTATATTTCAACAGTTTTTGACGGTTCTGAGCTACGAAACACACTTGAAGTATGCAGAATCGTCTCAGATTAGGAAAAGGAGACGTTTAGGTCAATTTTATGCATTCTGGCGTTCGTAGATAAAAGAAAAGTGTTAAAATTCTTCAGAAACGTCACTTTTGAAGTGTTTTCTTGCAGTTTTAAGCCAATCAGAAACCCAACAGGCCCGGAAAGAGCAACGAAACCATCAAATTTTAGCTAGAAACTGTATTTTTGTCGATTTTGATTGAATATGAACTATATTTCAACAATTTTTGATGGTTCTGAGCGACGAAACACACTTAAAGCATGCAGAATCGTCTCAGATTAGGAAAAGGCGGCGTTTAGGTCAATTGTATGCATTCTGGCGTTCGGAGATACAAGAAAAGTGTTAAAATTCTTCAGAAACGTCACTTTTGAAGTGTTTTCTTGTAGTTTTAAGCCAATCAGAAACCCACGGGCCCGGAAAGAGCAACGAAACCATCAAATTTTAGCTAGAAACGGTATTTTTGTCGATTTTTATTGAATATGAACTATTTTTCAACAGTTTTTGATGGTTCTGAGCGACGAAACACACTTAAAGCATGCAGAAACGTCTGATTAGGAAAAGGAGACGTTTAGGTCAATTTTATGCATTCTGGAGTTCGTAGATACAAGAAAAGTGTTAAAATTATTCAGAAACGTCACTTTTGAAGTGTTTTCTTGTAGTTTTAAGCCAATCAGAAACCCAACGGACCCGGAAAGAGCAACGAAACCATCAATTTTAGCTAGAAACTGTATTTTTGTCGATTTTTATTGAATATGAACTATATTTCAACAGTTTTTGAGGGTTCTGTGCGACGAAAAACACTTAAATCATGCAGAATCGTCTCAGATTAGGAAAAGGAAACGTTTAGGTCAATTTTATACATTCTGGAGTTCGTAGATACAAGAAAAGTGTTAAAATTCTTCCGAAACGTCACTTTTGTAGTGTTTTCTTGTAGTTTTCAACCAATCAGAAACCCAACGGGCCCGGAAAGAGCAACGAAACCATCAAATTTTAGCTAGAAACTGTATTTTTGTCGATTTTTATTGAATATGAACATTAAATAAAATTACTTAAGGATAGTCAAGTTGCTGGAGATGATCAAGTTCCCAGTTTTCTGGTTAAAGACTGTTCTAATGTTTTCGTTAAGCCCCTAATGCATATCTTTAATATAATTTTAAAAACTTCATGCTTTCCGGATAAGTGGAAAACCGCCAAGATTGTGCCCATTTTCAAGAGTGGTGATGTTTCAGCAGTGAGCAATTATAGACCTATTTCGTTGCTGTGCAATTTTTCAAAAATATTTGAACGTATTCTTTTTAATCAGATCTCCTTCCAAACTAAGTTGTTAGTAAATGAGGGCCAACATAGGTTTACCATGGGCAGATCCACTTTAACGAATTTAACTTGCTATTCCCAAGATATATCTCAGGCTTTGGATAACAGAGGTCAATTGGACGTGATGTATGGTGATTTTTCAAAGACCTTTGACAGAGTCAACCACCAGCTCTTATTAAGAAAGCTCTCGAATATTGGTTTCTCTAATTCTCTCACAAATCTTTTTGAATCTTATTTGACTAAGCGCAACAATTTTGTGGTAGTAAATGGATTTAAGTCCAACAGTTACATCACAGCTGCTGGAGTGCCGCAGGGCTCCACTCTTGGTCCTTTGCTATTCACATTATTTATTAACGATGTGCTAGATTGTATTCGCTACTCAAAAGTTCTCATTTTCGCAGATGATATTAAAATATACCGTGAAATTAGTGGTAATAGTGACTCCTTGCTTCTTCAAAAAGACATAAATAATTTGGTTTCTTGGTCATTGCTCAACTTTTTACCTTTAAATGAGAATAAATCCTTTATTATTTCGTTCACACACAAGCTTAATGTATGCGAGTTTGATTACAAAATCAATCATCACAGCTTACAGAAATGCTCTTCCATTTTGGATTTAGGTGTTTTGTATGATAATAAGTTCAGTTTTGCAGAACATGTGGAGAGCATTACTTCACAAGCTAAAAGATCACTAGGGTTCCTTATTAGAAACTGCAAAGATTTCACTAGCATTCAAGCTTTGAAAACTTTGTTCTATGCTTTGGTGCGCTCTAAATTAGAATACTGTGCGTTAGCTTGGTTTCCTTATTACAACTATCAAGTAGTATGCCTTGAGAACATACAGCGCAGATTTTTAAAGTACCTCTATTTTAAGGAACAGAAAACATGGCCAACGAGAAATTATCCGCAAACAGCTCTACTAGAAAAATTTGATATGAGTTCATTATTTTGTAGACGTGTTACTGGCGTTATCGTCTTTTTATATAAATTATTAAATAATCAAATTGATTGCAGGGCCTTAACTAATTCTTTGTCCTTTCTGGTACCTAGAACTAGCAGCAGGCATTCTGTAACATTATACACTAGCATTGCTAGAACTAATTTTGGGAGAAAAGCACCGATATATCTAATAAGCTATTTTTTAAAAGAAATAGAAATGAATTCCGATTTTGACATTTTTAACACTAGCCTTAAGTCTATAAAAGACACTGTTAGAATTAAGCTTAAGTAGTTTACACTTTACTTTCAGATATGGTTTTCATACTGTTGTATTTTAATTTAAGTTATTTATTTCTTGATGTATATGCCTAGATTTACAGATTGTGTGTTTGAGTTTTGATATTGCAGATAAATGTAGGTATTTATTTCGGCTTTAATTTATTCATTCATTCATTTATTTCTATTTTAATTTTATTTAAGTTAAGTTACTGTTCTTATGTTTCATTATATTGAGATCTTTGATTATTTATGCATTTAATTTATTAATTTGTTATTTTCTTTGATTCTGAATTGTTGTCATTGTTTTTATATTCTTTATAATTGTCCTGTAACTGGAATGTGTAGTTCTGTTGGGCAATAAACTTTATTTATTTATTTATTTATTTATTTATTATTTCAACAGTTTTTGATGGTTCTGAGCGACGAAACACACTTAAAGCATGCAGAATCGTCTCAGATTAGGAAAAGGAGACATTTAGGTCAATTTTATGCATTCTGGCGTTGGTGGATACAAGAAAAGTGATAAAATTATTCAGAAACGTCACTTTTGAAGTGTATTCTTGTAGTTTTAAGCCAATCAGAAAATTTACGGGCCCGGAAAGAGCAGCGAAACCTTCAAATTTTTAGCTAGAAACTGTATTTTGTTTTATTTTTATTGAATATGAACTATATTTCAACAGTTTTTGATGGTTCTGAGCGACGAAACACACTTAAAGCATGCAGAATCGTCTCAGATTAGGAAAAGGAGACGTTTAGGTCAATTTTATGCATTCTTGTGTTCGTAGATACAAGAAGTGTTAAAATTCTTCAGAAACGTCACTTTTGAAGTGTTTTCTTGTAGTTTTAAGCCAATCAGAAAACCTACGGCACGGAAAGAGCAACGAAACCATCAAATTTTAGCTAGAAACTGAATTTTTGTCGATTTTGATTGAATATGAACTATATTTCAACAGTTTTTGACGGTTCTGAGCTACGAAACACACTTGAAGTATGCAGAATCGTCTCAGATTAGGAAAAGGAGACGTTTAGGTCAATTTTATGCATTCTGGCGTTCGTAGATAAAAGAAAAGTGTTAAAATTCTTCAGAAACGTCACTTTTGAAGTGTTTTCTTGCAGTTTTAAATCAGAAACCCAACGGCCCGGAAAGAGCAACGAAACCATCAAATTTTAGCTAGAAACTGTATTTTTGTCGATTTTTATTGAATATGAACTATATTTCAACAGTTTTTGATGGTTCTGAGCGACGAAACACACTTAAAACTGCAGAATCGTCTCAGATTAGGAAAAGGAGACGTTTAGGTCAATTTTATGCTTCTGGCGTTCGTAGATACAAGAAAAGTGTTAAAATTCATCAGAAACAGTCACTTTTGAAGTGTTTTCTTGTAGTTTTAAGCCAATCAGAAACCTAACGGTCCCGGAAAGAGCAACGAAACCATCAAATTTTAGCTAGAAACTGTATTTTTGTCGATTTTTATTGAATATGAACTATATTTCAACAGTTTTTGATGGTTCTGAGCGACGAAACACACT
Organism: Zophobas atratus; assembly: GCA_022388445.1. Classification (NCBI taxonomy): domain Eukaryota; kingdom Metazoa; phylum Arthropoda; class Insecta; order Coleoptera; family Tenebrionidae; genus Zophobas; species Zophobas atratus. The sequence goes on along the minus strand of JAKCWB010000033.1, from coordinate 43,249 downwards.
TAAACATGCAGAACGTCTCAGATTAGGAAAAGGAGAGTTTAGGACAATTTATGCATTCTGGCGTTCGTAGATACAAGAAAAGTGTTAAAATTTTCAGAAACGTCACTTTTGAAGTGTTTTCTTGTAGTTTTAAGGCAATCAGAAACTTAACGGGCCCGGAAAGAGCAACGAAACCATCAAATTTTAGCTAGAAACTGTATTTTTATCGATTTTTATTGAATATGAACTATATTTCAACAGTTTTTGATGGTTCTGAGCGACGAAACACACTTAAAGCATGCAGAATCGTCTCAGATTAGGAAAAGGAGACGTTTAGTCAACTTTATGCATTCTGGCGTTCGTAGATACAAGAAAAGTGTTAAAATTCTTCAGAAACGTCACTTTTGAAGTTTTTTCTTGTAGTTTTAAGCCAATTCAGAAACAACGGTCCCGGAAAGAGCAACGAAACCATCAAATTTTAGCTAGAAACGTATTTTTGTCGATTTTTATTGAATATGAACTATATTTCAAAGTTTTTGATGGTTCTGAGCGACGAAACACACTTAAAGCATGCAGAATCGTCTCAGATTAGGAAAAGGAGACGTTTAGGTCAATTTTATGCATTCTGGCGTTCGTAGATACAAGAAAAGTGTTAAATTCTTCATAAACGTCACTTTTGAAGTGTTTTCTTGTAGCTTTTAAGCCAATCAGAAACCCAACAGGCCCGGAGAAAGAGCAACGAAACATCAAATTTTAGCTAGAAACTGTATTTTTGTCGATTTTTATTGAATATGAACTATATTTCAACAGTTTTTGATGGTTCTGAGCGACGAAACACACTTAAAGCATGCAGAATCGTCTCAGATTAGGAAAAGGCGCGTTTAGGTCAATTGTATGCATTCTGGCGTTCGGAGATACAAGAAAAGTGTTAAAATTCTTCAGAAACGTCACTTTTGAAGTGTTTTCTTGTAGTTTTAAGCCAATCAGAAACCCACGGGCCCGGAAAGAGCAACGAAACCATCAAATTTTAGCTAGAAACGTGTATTTTTGTCGATTTTTATTGAATATGAACTATATTTCAACAGTTTTTGATGGTTCTGAGCGACGAAACACACTTAAAGCATGCAGAAATCGTCTGATTAGGAAAAGGAGACGTTTAGGTCAATTTTATGCATTCTGGGTTCGTAGATACAAGAAAAGTGTTAAAATTATTCAGAAACGTCACTTTTGAAGTGTTTTCTTGTAGTTTTAAGCCAATCAGAAACCCAACGGACCCGGAAAGAGCAACGAAACCATCAATTTTAGCTAGAAACTGTATTTTTGTCGATTTTTATTGAATATGAACTATATTTCAACAGTTTTTGAGGTTCTTGCGACGAAAACACACTTAAATCATGCAGAATCGTCTCAGATTAGGAAAAGGAAACGTTTAGGTCAATTTTATACATTCTGGAGTTCGTAGATACAAGAAAAGTGTTAAAATTCTTCCGAAACGTCACTTTTGTAGTGTTTTCTTGTAGTTTTAAGCCAATCAGAAACCCAACGGGCCCGGAAAGAGCAACGAAACCATCAAATTTTAGCTAGAAACTGTATTTTTGTCGATTTTTATTGAATATGAACTATTATTTCAACAGTTTTTGATGGTTCTGAGCGACGAAACACACTTAAAGCATGCAGAATCGTCTCAGATTAGGAAAAGGAGACTTTAGGTCAATTTTATGCATTCTGGCGTTGGTGGATACAAGAAAAGTGTTAAAATTTTCAGAAACGTCACTTTTGAAGTGTATTCTTGTAGTTTTAAGCCAATCAGAAAATTACGGCCCGGAAAGAGCAGCGAAACCTTCAAATTTTAGCTAGAAACTGTATTTTGTTTATTTTTATTGAATATGAACTATATTTCAACAGTTTTTGATGGTTCTGAGCGACGAAACACACTTAAAGCATGCAGAATCGTCTCAGATTAGGAAAAGGAGACGTTTAGGTCAATTTTATGCATTCTGGTGTTCGTAGATACAAGAAAAGTGTTAAAATTCTTCAGAAACGTCACTTTTGAAGTGTTTTCTTGTAGTTTTAAGCCAAATCAGAAAACCTACGGCACGGAAAGAGCAACGAAACCATCAAATTTTAGCTAGAAACTGTATTTTTGTCGATTTTGATTGAATATGAACTATATTTCAACAGTTTTTGACGGTTCTGAGCTACGAAACACACTTGAAGTATGCAGAATCGTCTCAGATTAGGAAAAGGAGACGTTTAGGTCAATTTTATGCATTCTGGCGTTCGTAGATAAAAGAAAAGTGTTAAAATTCTTCAGAAACGTCACTTTTGAAGTGTTTTCTTGCAGTTTTAAGCCAATCAGAAACCCAACAGGCCCGGAAAGAGCAACGAAACCATCAAATTTTAGCTAGAAACTGTATTTTTGTCGATTTTTATTGAATATGAACTATATTTCAACAATTTTTGCTGGTTCTGAGCGACGAAACACACTTAAAGCATGCACAATCGTCTCAGATTAGGAAAAGGAGACGTTTAGGTCAATTTTATGCATTCTGGCATTCGTAGACACAAGAAAAGTGTTAAAATTCTTCAGCAACGTCAGTTTTGAAGTGTTTTCTTGTAGTTTTAAGCCAATCAGAAACCCTACGTGCCCGGAAAGAGCAACGAAACCATCAAATTTTAGCTAGAAACTGTGTTTTTGTCGATTTTTATTGAATATGAATTATATTTCAACAGTTTTTGATGGTTCTGAGCGACGAACCACACTTAAAACATGCAGAATCGTCTCAGATTAGGAAAAGGAGACGTTTAGGTCAATTTTATGCATTCTGGCGTTCGTAGATACAAGAAAAGTGTTAAAATTCATCAGAAACGTCACTTTTGAAGTGTTTTCTTGTAGCTTCAAGCCAATGAGAAACCCAACAGGCCCGGAAAGAGCAACGAAATCATCAAATTTTAGCTAGATACTGTATTTTTGTCGATTTTTATTGAATATTAACTATATTTCAACAGTTTTTGATGGTTCTGAGCGATGAACCACACTTAAAACATGCAGAATCGTCTCAGATTAGGAAAAGGAGACGTTTAGGTCAATTTTATGCATTCTGGCGTTCGTAGATACAAGAAAAGTGTTAAAATTCATCAGAAACGTCACTTTTGAAGTGTTTTCTTGTAGTTTTAAGCCAATGAGAAACCCTACAGGCCCGGAAAGAGCAACGAAACCATCAAATTTTAGCTAGAAACTGTATTTTTGTCGATTTTTATTGAATATGAACTATTTTTCAACAGTTTTTGATGGTTCTGAGCGACGAAACACACTTAAAGCAAGCAGAATCGTCTCAGATTAGGAAAAGGGGCGTTTAGGTCAATTGTATGCATTCTGGCGTTCGGAGATACAAGAAAAGTGTTAAAATTCTTCAGAAACGTCACTTTTGAAGTGTTTTCTTGTAGTTTTAAGCCAATCAGAAACCCACGGGCCCGGAAAGAGCAACGAAACCATCAAATTTTAGCTAGAAACGGTATTTTTGTCGATTTTTATTGAATATGAACTATTTTTCAACAGTTTTTGATTGTTCTGAGCGGCGAAACACACTTAAAGCAAGCAGAATCGTCTCAGATTAGGAAAAGGAGACGTTTAGGTCAATTTTATGCATTCTGGCGTTCGTAGATACAAGAAAAGTGTTAAAATTCTTCAGAAACGTCACTTATGAAGTGTTTTCTTGTAGTTTTAAGCCAATCAGAAACCCTACGGTCCCAGAAAGAGCAACGAAACCATCAAATTTTAGCTAGAAACTGTATTTTTGTCGATTTTTATTGAATATGAACTATATTTCAACAGTTTTTGATGGTTCTGGGCGACGAAACACACTTAAAGCATGCAGAATCGTCTCAGATTAGGAAAAGGCGACGTTTAGGTCAATTTTATGTATTCTGGCGTTCGGAGATACAAGAAAAAGTTAAAATTCTTCAGAAACGTCACTTTTGAAGTATTTTCTTGTAGTTCTAAGCCAATCAGAAACCCAACGGGCCGGAAAGAGCAACGAAACCATCAAATTTTAGCTAGAAATTGTATTTTTGTCGATTTTTATTGAATATGAACTATATTTCAACAATTTTTGCTGGTTCTGAGCGACGAAACACACTTAAAGCATGCAGAATCGTCTCAGATTAGGAAAAGGAGACGTTTAGGTCAATTTTATGCATTCTGGCATTCGTAGACACAAGAAAAGTGTTAAAATTCTTCAGCAACGTCAGTTTTGAAGTGTTTTCTTGTAGTTTTAAGCCAATCAGAAACCCTACGTGCCCGGAATGAGCAGCCAAACCATCAAATTTTAGCTAGAAACTGTATTTTTGTCGATTTTTATTGAATATGAACTACATTTCAACAGTTTTTGATGGTTTTGAGCTACGAAACACATTTAAAACGTGCAGAATCGTCTCAGATTAGGAAAAGGAGACATTTAGGTCAATTTTATGCTTTCTGGCGTTCGTAGATACAAGAAAAGTGTTAAAATTCTTTAGAAACGTCACTTTTGAAGTGTTTTCTTGTAGTTTTAAGCCAATCAGAAAGCCAATGGGCCCGGAAAGAGCAACGAAACCATCAAATTTTAGCTAGAAACTGTATTTTTGTCGATTTTTATTGAATATGAACTATATTTCAACAGTTTTTGATGGTTCTGAGCGACGAAACACACTTAAAGCATGCAGAATCGTCTCAGATTAGGAAAAGGAGACGTTTAGGTCAATTTTATGCATTCTGGCATTCGTAGACACAAGAAAAGTGTTAAAATTCTTCAGCAACGTCAGTTTTGAAATGTTTTCTTGTAGTTTTAAGCCAATCAGAAACCCTACGTGCCCGGAAAGAGCAACGAAACCATCAAATTTTAGCTAGAAACTGTATTTTTGTCGATTTTTATTGAATATGAACTATATTTCTACAGTTTTTGATGGTTCTGAGCGACGAAACACGCTCAAAACGTGCAGAATCGTCTCAGATTAAAAAAAGGAGACATTTAGGTCAATTTTATGCTTTCTGGCATTCGTAGATACAAGAAAAGTGTTAAAATTCTTCAGAAACGTCACTTTTGAAGTGTTTTCTTGTAGTTTTAAGCCAATCAGAAACCCAAGTAGCGGTCATGCAGCCGCAGAGTAAAGACGCTCCAAACAATCCCTCTGGGAATATTCCTTGCAAAAAGTGTAAGTCAATGCCAACTGCTGGGCTTACATGTATAAAATGTAACTCTCTGAGTCATCCGAGTTGTGTTAAATTGCTGAAAAATATCCAATATCTTAGTGAAACAACGATAATTTGTTGTGAAAACGCCGATGACGCAAAAAGTGCGCCTAGCCAGTTCAAGAAAATGGAACTCTCAACGGAGGATATTGAAGACTTTGTCAAGAAGATAACCCTGCCGTTGGTACAACAAGTAGAGATGCTGAGAGATGAAGTTCGGGAACTCAAAGATAGCAATTTAGAGCTGGTGAGGTTGTTAACGTTGAACAATCCTGGTGTTCCTGTTCCAGTCAAGTGTACATTTCCTAGTGTCAATTGTAATGAATTGTTACAAGTCGAGAAAATTCGTGAAAGAACACCTGCCCTCCAAAAAAACAACCTCAACTGCCAGGAAAGAAATGGTGATATCAAGACCGACAAAAAAGCGTGCCAACAACAGCCGAGTACGTGCGAATCATCGGATGAAGAAAGTAAGTCCTGTGATCTAATTGAAAATCCTTGGACTGAACAAAGGACACGCCGAAACCGTCGTGATCTGAAAATATTGCGTAAAGAAGTCTTGCCAACTAACAATACCAATGATAATAATTCAAAGGAAAACTCAGGACGTGTACAAAAACCACGTCAAAATCGAAAACAGCGTGCGTCCACAATAACTGGTACGCTACAGGTGAATGATAATTTGGGTTTTTGCTCCAATTATGTCAAAAGGGCCTGGTACTACGTAGGGAAGGTTAACAAAAACGTCGATACGACCGTTATCAAGTCATATATAGCCAGTAAGCTTTCTTCGGAAGATGTCATCGTTGATAATCTTAATCTTCAGGGTACAACATATGATGCTTACAAAGTGGGCGTAAATTTCAGATTTAAGGATGATTTACTCAAAGAAGAATTTTGGCCACAAGGAGTTTGTGTGAGACGTTTCAACTTTCCTAGAAATAATTTTTTAGGGAAAATTCCGACGACAGAGGCAACTTCAGTGTAATGCCTCAATTAATTAATGTATATAATATTAATGTACAGTGCTTAAAAAATAAAATTTTAGATACAGAAGCTTTTCTCGAAGATGATGGTCCCATTGACGTTCTCTGTATAAATGAACACTGGATGACGCGTGGTGAATTGGAAATTATGAACATTGGAGGTTACTCTCTTGCAGCTAGTTACTGCCGGAAAAGTGTCAGTCACGGTGGCGTATGTATACTAACTAGTAATTCTTTTACTCCGGTTTGTTGTTTAGATTTAGATGAATACTGTCAGGATCTTGATTGTGAATTTGCAGCCATTAAATATGGTAAAATTATTATTATAGCAGTATATAGGACATCTGATGGTAATTTTGATGTTTTTCTAAGAAACCTAGATAAATTGTTATCACGATTAATTAAAGCGAAGTATTTTATTATATTAATGGGAGATTTTAATGTAATATTTAATACTCCTCAGAAGAAAACTCAACTTTTAGTGAATCTACTTCTTTCTTTTGGTTTATACCAAACTATATTTAGCCCAACAAGGCAAAAGAACTGTCTAGATAATATCTTTACCAACTTGTTAAAAGATAATTTCCAAAGATCTGTACACAATCCTAATATAGCAGATCACTCGGGAGTATGCATAACCTTTTGCGTACCACTGTCAAATAATATTAGTAAATTGTCATCAGAAGATAAGCTAGTATCTTACAGGCCTATCACTATAAATGGACTAAATACATTTTTTAATTCCCTCAATAATGTTGAATGGAGCTTTATTGATAACAGCTCATTAAACTCAAGTGAAATCATGGATTTCTTTCAGAACATAATATCTGAAGCAACGGAAAATTGTTTCCCTGTTAAAAATATTAATAGTCATAATAATCGATATATTAGTTGGTTCAATAATAATTTAAAAAAGATGAGAAATACTCTCCAGTTACTGCATGAACTGACCTTACTTAAACAAATTGATGCCTCTTATTATAATGCTTTTAAAAAAATTTACAGGACTGAGTTGTCTAAAGCCAAAATATCTGCTTATGAACATAGTATAAATTCTTCACGTAGCAAAGAAAGAGTGATGTGGAACATTATCAATTCTTACAGAAAGACAAAGAAAAGTACCAGGAACACGAATTTATCTGCTAATGAATTTAATGACTATTTTATTAATGTCCCGAATCAACTATTAAATCAACAGAAACCATCAAGTTGCAATTTTACTGACTATCTACCTAATACTGATAAAACTGATAAAATATTTAATTTTAAGGAAGTGACGTATATAAATGTTAGGGATGCAATTATGTCGTTAAAAAATAGTCCTAGTTTAGATGCTTATGGAATTAATGCCCTTATGATTAAAAAAGTTGTTAATATAATTACATTACCGTTAACTAAAATAATAAATAAATGTATTAATGATAGCATATTTCCGAATGTGTTAAAACTTGGCAAAGTCACACCAGTTTTTAAAAAAGGGGATCCCAGCAATATAAATAATTTCCGTCCGATAACAATCGTACCTATCCTTGGTAAAATTTTTGAAATATTATTGAAAAAACAAATGGCCGACTATCTTGAAACGAATAACATTTTTTCTTCTAGTCAGTATGGATTTCGTAACAATTTATCCACCACGTTAGCAGTAAATTCTTTGTGTCAGCATGTATTAAATGCATTTGAGACTAAATGTTATGCTTTTGCGTGTTTCTTTGATTTAACAAAGGCTTTTGATGTTGTTTCGCATAACATATTAATAGAGAAATTGAATCATTATAAATTTGGCATTCAAAGTACTAATATGTTACAATCTTATCTATCAAATCGCCAACAATATGTTTGTATTAAAAACGATAAATCATTAATAAAAACTATTGAACAAGGTGTGCCACAGGGTTCGGTCCTAGGACCTATACTGTTTCTTATTTATATTAACGATCTACCAAATTCAACTAGTAATCAATTAATCCTGTTTGCTGATGATACAACTGTCATAGGCCAACATAGTGAATTGACCTTACTCGAATCTGCTAAAAACCATGTGACGAATCAAATCAGTGGTTGGTTCGCAGCGAACAAACTAGTATCTAACAGTAACAAAACTCAGGAAGTAATTTTTTCGCTTAGGGAAATCAATAACCCTACTGAAACACCTGCGAAATTTCTTGGGCTTTTACTGGATCGCAAAATGACCTGGGAATCACACATAACACAAGTAGTAAAGAAATTATCTAGTAACTTGTTTCTCTTGAGAGAAATATTAACTTGTGTCTCTCAAAGTGCAGCGTTAACAACATATCACTCTGTTGTTCATAGCGTTCTCACTTATGGCATATTAATATGGGGCCATTCGCCACATATTAAGAAGCTATTTGCTTTTCAAAGAAAATGTTTAAGGTTACTAGACCGTTTAGGTTATCGTGATGACTGTCGCCCTGCCTTCATCAAACTAAAGATCCTAACACTACCATCTGTATATATTTTCCAGTGTCTGTTATTTGTCTACCAGAACAGGACTGATTATGACTGTGCTAAACATACAGGGTCATCATAAATGATTGTAGTCAACTTGGCTTTGAAAACAAATGAATTTTTTGCTGTTGCCGCTTCATAATACGGTTCGAAATAATTCGAACTATTAGTTAAATGTCATGCTCTGTTTGAGGTTATTTTCAAAAATAAATAAAACATTCTTTAAGTGTTTAGGCCTAACTGCACCGCTTTCATTTAACACTTAGAAGTGTTACCTAAATTCATTTGTGTCCGTGCCCCCGTGCCTCGTGTGTTCGTGCAGTTTATAAAAAAAATATGGAACAACAAAATGCCGAATAACCAGTTGTACACCGGAGGAGGTTTTAATTATGGATTAAGTTTATGAATATGAATCCAAAGCTACCATAGAAAATAAAAAGGACGATGTCATTTACTGGTGCGACAAAGATTCTAAAAAAAAGTGGTACGAGAACAAGAAAAATGAAGACCGGAAAACAGCCGCAGACGAGGAGGCCGAAAGAAGAAAGATTGGCAAAGGACCACGTCCAGTATTTGAAACAATGGATCCTTGTTTTGGTTAAGTTACGGACATCACAAATCAAAACACTTGTGGAGACTGGAGACGTACATTTCACATAGTGGGGACGAAAATGAAAGCATTAAACCAACAAATAGCCAAGATGGTGCAGAGGAAATCCTGTGTGTTTAGGTACAAGATGACATCACAGTCTTGGTTCCAATGTTCAACAGAAAAGCATAGTTGAACAGGGTGGTAGTCAGTGTTCTGTGGTCATGATTTACCAACAACCTCAAAAGAAGTAAGTATACATTTCATTGTTATCTATAGAAAATTTACTGTTTATTTTAAGGACCACTGGCGTGTTACATTCCAAATAATTTTAAAAAGCTGATGGATCAGTAACTTCACACTTCACACTAAAAATTGGTTTAGTGGAAGAAGAGCAAAGGTTATGGAGACTGTTCATGGGAACATAATTCACAGCAGTGGCAGGGTTATGAAGTGGCAAAATTAAAAAACCAATATTTCGGGCAGGAGTTAACTACAAAAGAAGGAACGAGAAATTGAAGAATTTAATTTTAGGGAAAGGGTTTTAAAACCAGACATTGAATTAAATGTACTTACTTCAAATTAAAACATTAAAGAGTCCATTTTCAATTAAATGATGCTCATGTTTAATGTAATGTTAACAATAACATGAGATATTGTTAGTTTAAAATAAATTTTAATATGTTTTTCACTATAAACGAAATCAACAAAAAAAAAAATTATTACCAATAAATTTTTACTGTCAAATATTACAATCTGTTTTAAAATGTTGTGTAAAACAACAGCGCCAATCACAACTGTTAACACAGGAAACTGTCGTTTCAGAATCCCAAATGTGCACCCAATTCTATTGCGGCTTCCAATGTGTCACTGATAATAGAGCTGTTGTGCTGGAGTAACGGGATATATCAGCAGTGTCAACAAGTATTTTTTAAGGGATAACTTGTTACTTAGAAATATAATAATATAATAAAATTCTCTTAAAATATTCTATCCAAGAGCACACAACTTTGCAGTTGTGTATTTTCAAACAGATCTTAAACTGAACAATGATTAAAAATAGTACTATCATTTGTAGCTACTGATAATTGTGCCACAATATTTGAAATTTAATCATTTCATCACATATGGCTTGTACATTAACCAAGAGACAATCTTCCTGATTTCTAAAAATTTCTGGATCTTCTCCACCTATAACTTTTACTATTTCATTTTTTGTGTTCTATGTTAACAAAAATTCATATACCTGGTAATTTAATTTTTATATGTGCATATGCAGTTCAAGGCGCCAATGAAGTCTGGAAAACGAGCTAGATGAACAACAATCTTTCACATTTGCTTGCTCGTCTACAATTTTAGGCATCACAAAATTTTTTTGGTACAGTATAATCACTGCTCTGGGTACTCAAGGAATTCTTCTTTTCAAAAACAAAAGGATTTTCAGCACTCCAAACTCTATAATTTTGCGAATTAACGTAGCCATTTAGATGAAACCATGCTTCATCGGAAAAAAATGACAAACCCAAAATTCTGTTGTTGTTCATGTTGTTTTGAAACCATTCACAATATGCAACATGACGAGGATAATCAGCTGGTTTAAGTTCATGGACTGACGATACTTTATAGGGATGCATATGTAATGTTCTTTTTAAAACTTTCTGACAAGTGGTGTATGGGACACCAGATTGCAAAGACACTTTACTTAAAGATTTTTTGAGCTTTGCTCCACTCGTTCCCTCAAATCTTCGACGACCTCTTCACTAACTGGAGGCCTTCCTGGTGACTTGCCTTTAGAAATATTTCCAGTGCTGTTGAATCGGTCAACGATTCTTTTTATTTGTGTCATTAAAGACTGTTCTTCAATGTTTAATTCTGGAAATTTTGCCAAATACTCATCCTTGCAAGCTTGAACAGAATACACCCATTCCCCGTCCGCATTTAACGTCCCATTTCGATAGTAAGACAACAATAAACGTATTTTGTTCAAGAGTGTACCCCATCTTAACCTAAAACAGATTTATTTGAAATATGAATACACATTAATTCCTTTCTAGTTACCTTAATCGCTGTTTTCAATCGTTGTAGTTTTGATAAAAACTGGTTTAATTCAATTTAATTTATAACAAAGAAGACTGGAACTACAACACAAGTAAACAAGACGTGCGCGGGAAAGTATTATGACATATGACCAATATGACATTCTTCTGACAGCAAAGCAAAACAAAAATTCCCCATAACTTTAGTGGACTATAATTAATAATTTTTTGAAAGTAAGAAGCGGCATATCAAAACAATTGCGTCAGCGCCTACTTCGACTACAATCATTTATGATAACCCTGTACATATGCCACCAGAAACCGTCATTTATTAAGACCCGAGTTTCTTCGACTAAACCGCACACAAAATAGTAGCAATTATTTCTGTGTTCGTTTATACAATGAATTGCCAGAATGCATTAAAATATTAGAGTATTCATCTTTTAAAAATATTATCAAAGAAATTCTTCTTAAAAATGCATTCTATTCTATTGATGAATTTAGGCTTAAAATACGTAATGAAACTTTTAGTTAACATAAATATTTTATTTATTGCTTTATAATGTTATTTTGTTTATTACACTAATTGTATGTAAAATTTATTCTGGACGTTTGTAAACTTTTTTTTAAGTAATAACAATAAAACTTCTATCTATCTATCTATCTATCTATCCAATGGGCCCGGAAAGAGCAACGAAACCATCAAATTTTAGCTAGAAACTGTATTTTTGTCGATTTTTATTGAATATGAACTATATTTCAACAATTATTGATGGTTCTGAACGACGAAACACACTTAAAGCATTCAGAACCGTCTCAGATTAGGAAAAGGAGACGTTTAGGTCAATTTTATGCATTCTAGCGTTCGTAGATACAAGAAAAGTGTTAAAATTCTTCAGAAACGTCACTTTTGAAGTATTTTCTTGTAGTTCTAAGCCAATCAGAAACCCAACGGGCCCGGAAAGAGCAACGAAACCATCAAATTTTAGCTCGAAACTGTATTTTTGTCGATTTTTACTGAATATGAACTATATTTCAACAGTTTTTGATGGTTCTGAGCGACGAAACACACTTAAAGCATGCAGAATCGTCTCAGATTAGGAAAAGGAGACGTTTAGGTCAATTTTATGCATTCTGGCATTCGTAGACACAAGAAAAGTGTTAAAATTCTTCAGCAACGTCAGTTTTGAAGTGTTTTCTTGTAGTTTTAAGCCAATCAGAAACCCTACGTGCCCGGAAAGAGCAACGAAACCATCAAATTTTAGCTAGAAACTGTATTTTTGTCGATTTTTATTGAATATGAAGTATATTTCAACAGTTTTTGATGGTTCTGAGCGACGAAACACACTTAAAGCATGCAGAATCGTCTCAGATTAGGAAAAGGAGACGTTTAGGTCAATTTTATGCATTCTGGCGTTCGTAGATACAAGAAAAGTGTTAAAATTCTTCAGAAACGTCACTTTTGAAGTGTTTTCTTGTAGTTTTAAGCCAATCAGAAACCCAACGGGCCCGGAAAGAGCAACGAAACCATCAAATTTTAGCTAGAAACTGTATTTTTGTCGATTTTTATTGAATATGAACTATATTTCAACAGTTTTTGATGGTTCTGAGCGACGAAACACACTTAAAGCATGCAGAATCGTCTCAGATTAGGAAAAGGAGACGTTTAGGTCAATTTTATGCATTCTGGCGTTCGTAGATACAAGAAAAGTGTTAAAATTCTTCAGAAACGTCACTTTTGAAGTGTTTTCTTGTAGTTTTAAGCCAATCAGAAACCCAACGGCCCGGAAAGAGCAACGAAACCATCAAATTTTAGCTAGAAACTGTATTTTTGTCGATTTTTATTGAATATGAACATATTTCAACAGTTTTTGATGGTTCTGAGCGACGAAACACACTTAAAAGCATGCAGAATCGTCTCAGATTAGGAAAAGGAGACGTTTAGGTCAATTTTATGCATTCTGGCGTTCGTAGAACAAGAAAAGTGTTAAAATTTTTCAGAAACGTCACTTTTGAAGTGTTTTCTTGTAGTTTTAAGCCAATCAGAAACCCTACGGGCCCGGAAAGAGCAACGAAACCATCAAATTTTAGCTAGAAACTGTATTTTTGTCGATTTTTATTGAATATGAACAATATTTCATCAGTTTTTGATGGTTCTGAGCGACGAAACACACTTAAAACATGCAGAAACGTCTCAGATTAGGAAAAGGAGAGTTTAGGCAATTTTATGCATTCTGGCGTTCGTAGATACAAGAAAAGTGTTAAAATTTTTCAGAAACGTGCATTTGAAGTGTTTGTTTAAAATTTAGAAACGCCTTAGTGTCTGTAGATTAAACCACAAATTAGAAAACTAGTTTTGCGATTTATGAAATGAAACATCAAAGTTTTTGATGTTTGACTGTTTTTTATCGACATTTAATAATATGAAAATCTAGATTAAAGTTGATGGTTTAGGACGAATTATCATTAGAGTACAGCAAAAGCTCAGTTAAAATCAGAAACGTCTTTGAAGAATTTTTCTTTGGTTTAAGCATACAAAAACAGTCGGTAAAATTCCAAGAAACGTCACATTTGAGTACTGTTTTTTGTCATTTTTATGAAACCAACATTCCCAACATTTTAAGTCGAACATCAAATACATAAAATGCTGAATTCGTTCAGATTTGATAAGAGATTTAGTAATTTATTTCAAAGTTTTTGATGGTCTAGAAAAGTAAAATTTTCAAAGCAATCGTCATGAATGTTTCTTAGTAGTTAAGGCGTTCAGTAACCTTACGTACCGGAAGGCAAGAACATCAATAGCAGAAAGTGTTAATATTTTAGTCGATTTATTGAAGTTATTTACTTTTGATGTTATAGAAGCAGAAACCACTAAGCCATGCAAGAATCGTCATTAGAAATTTTGAGCTTAGGAACTTGTATTTTTGTTCGATTATTCAATGAAAATGAAAATTTTCAAACGTATTTTGAAGGTTTCTGAGTATAACCACTTAGAAACTAGGTCCGTCAGATAAGGAAACCATGAATTTTAGGTAAACTTTTTTGTTCGATTTGTTAGATAAAGAAATTTAAAATTTTATGATTCTGACGATGAAACATTTTCTTAAGTAGTTGCAGAACATTCAGAAAAGGCCGTTAGGTCAATTGTAGAATTTGGCTGAGAACAAAAGTGTTAAACATAAATTTTCAGAAAACTTATTTTTGAAGTGTTTTTTTATTAATAATAGAACATATTTCAACAGTTTTTGAAAGGCACGAACACAAAATTTAGCACAGAAATGATTCGTCGATTTTATGAAATGAACTATTTCAAGGTTTTTTATTTCTGGCGTTCGAAACACAAAAAATGTTCAAATCTCTCAGATAGATGAAGTTTTTAGTCAATTTTATTATGCTCGATAACCAAGGGACCGGATAGAAACGACCATAAAAGTTCACTTTAGAAACTGTATTTTTTGTCGATTTTTAATAGAATCAATAGTTTTGAGGTTCGAGCGACGAAACCATCAATTTAGCTAGAAACTGCATTTCGATTAGAATATGAAGAATCAAGTTTTTAATTTTTGAGCACGAAGCACTCTAAACAGAGAAACAGTGTAGAAAATTTCAGAATAGTCATTTTAGAATGTTTTCTTGTAGATACAAGCAATGTAAAACTCCAAAGTCCGTATGAAAGAGCAACGTAAATTTAGCAATTTTAGCTAAAACGTATTTGATGACGATTTTAATTGAATGCGAACTGTATTTTTACATTTTTGATGGTCTGAGCGACGAAACACTATTAAAAGTGCTGAATCGTCTCAGATTAGGAAAAGGGACTTTAGGTCGTCAATTTAAATGACTTTTGCGTCGATTATGATACAAGAAAGAAAGTGTTAAAATTCTTCAGAAACGTCACTTTTGAAGTGTTTTCTTGTAGTTTTAAGCCAATCAGAAACCAAGGGCCGGAAAAAGCAACAAAACCCATCAAATTTTAGCTAGAAACTTTTTTTGTCGATTTTATTGAATATGAATTATATTTCAACAGTTTTTGATGGTTCTGAGCGACGAAACAACTAAAAATGCGAATCGTCTAGATTAGGAAAAGGGGGACTTTAGGTAATTTTATGCTTTTCTGGCGTTCGTAGTACAAGAAAAGGTTAAAATTCTTCAAAAAACGCCCACTTTTGAAGTGTTTTCTTGTAGTTCAACCCAATGAGAAACAACGCCCGGAAAGAGCAACGAAACATCAAATTTTAGCTAGAAACTGTATTTTTGTCGATTTTTATTGAATATGAACTTTTTAAACGTTTTTGATGGTTCTGAGCGACGAACACACTTAAAGCATGCAGAATCGTCTCAGATTAGGAAAAAGGAGACGTTTAGGTCAATTTTATGCATTCTGCGTTCGTAGATACAAAAAAAGTTTTAAAAAATTCTTCAGAAACGTCACTTTTGAAGTGTTTTCTTTTTTTTTTTTTTTTTTTTTTTTTTTTTTTTTTTTTTTTTTTTTTTTTTTTTTTTTTTTTTTTTTTTTTTTTTTTTTTTTTTTTTTTTTTTTTTTTTTTTTTTTTTTTTTTTTTTTTTTTTTTTTTTTTTTTTTTTTTTTTTTTTTTTTTTTTTTTTTTTTTTTTTTTTTTTTTTTTTTTTTTTTTTTTTTTTTTTTTTTTTTTTTTTTTTTTTTTTTTTTTTTTTTTTTTTTTTTTTTTTTTTTTTTTTTTTTTTTTTTTTTTTTTTTTTTTTTTTTTTTTTTTTTTTTTTTTTTTTTTTTTTTTTTTTTTTTTTTTTTTTTTTTTTTTTTTTTTTTTTTTTTTTTTTTTTTTTTTTTTTTTTTTTTTTTTTTTTTTTTTTTTTTTTTTTTTTTTTTTTTTTTTTTTTTTTTTTTTTTTTTTTTTTTTTTTTTTTTTTTTTTTTTTTTTTTTTTTTTTTTTTTTTTTTTTTTTTTTTTTTTTTTTTTTTTTTTTTTTTTTTTTTTTTTTTTTTTTTTTTTTTTTTTTTTTTTTTTTTTTTTTTTTTTTTTTTTTTTTTTTTTTTTTTTTTTTTTTTTTTTTTTTTTTTTTTTTTTTTTTTTTTTTTTTTTTTTTTTTTTTTTTTTTTTTTTTTTTTTTTTTTTTTTTTTTTTTTTTTTTTTTTTTTTTTTTTTTTTTTTTTTTTTTTTTTTTTTTTTTTTTTTTTTTTTTTTTTTTTTTTTTTTTTTTTTTTTTTTTTTTTTTTTTTTTTTTTTTTTTTTTTTTTTTTTTTTTTTTTTTTTTTTTTTTTTTTTTTTTTTTTTTTTTTTTTTTTTTTTTTTTTTTTTTTTTTTTTTTTTTTTTTTTTTTTTTTTTTTTTTTTTTTTTTTTTTTTTTTTTTTTTTTTTTTTTTTTTTTTTTTTTTTTTTTTTTTTTTTTTTTTTTTTTTTTTTTTTTTTTTTTTTTTTTTTTTTTTTTTTTTTTTTTTTTTTTTTTTTTTTTTTTTTTTTTTTTTTTTTTTTTTTTTTTTTTTTTTTTTTTTTTTTTTTTTTTTTTTTTTTTTTTTTTTTTTTTTTTTTTTTTTTTTTTTTTTTTTTTTTTTTTTTTTTTTTTTTTTTTTTTTTTTTTTTTTTTTTTTTTTTTTTTTTTTTTTTTTTTTTTTTTTTTTTTTTTTTTTTTTTTTTTTTTTTTTTTTTTTTTTTTTTTTTTTTTTTTTTTTTTTTTTTTTTTTTTTTTTTTTTTTTTTTTTTTTTTTTTTTTTTTTTTTTTTTTTTTTTTTTTTTTTTTTTTTTTTTTTTTTTTTTTTTTTTTTTTTTTTTTTTTTTTTTTTTTTTTTTTTTTTTTTTTTTTTTTTTTTTTTTTTTTTTTTTTTTTTTTTTTTTTTTTTTTTTTTTTTTTTTTTTTTTTTTTTTTTTTTTTTTTTTTTTTTTTTTTTTTTTTTTTTTTTTTTTTTTTTTTTTTTTTTTTTTTTTTTTTTTTTTTTTTTTTTTTTTTTTTTTTTTTTTTTTTTTTTTTTTTTTTTTTTTTTTTTTTTTTTTTTTTTTTTTTTTTTTTTTTTTTTTTTTTTTTTTTTTTTTTTTTTTTTTTTTTTTTTTTTTTTTTTTTTTTTTTTTTTTTTTTTTTTTTTTTTTTTTTTTTTTTTTTTTTTTTTTTTTTTTTTTTTTTTTTTTTTTTTTTTTTTTTTTTTTTTTTTTTTTTTTTTTTTTTTTTTTTTTTTTTTTTTTTTTTTTTTTTTTTTTTTTTTTTTTTTTTTTTTTTTTTTTTTTTTTTTTTTTTTTTTTTTTTTTTTTTTTTTTTTTTTTTTTTTTTTTTTTTTTTTTTTTTTTTTTTTTTTTTTTTTTTTTTTTTTTTTTTTTTTTTTTTTTTTTTTTTTTTTTTTTTTTTTTTTTTTTTTTTTTTTTTTTTTTTTTTTTTTTTTTTTTTTTTTTTTTTTTTTTTTTTTTTTTTTTTTTTTTTTTTTTTTTTTTTTTTTTTTTTTTTTTTTTTTTTTTTTTTTTTTTTTTTTTTTTTTTTTTTTTTTTTTTTTTTTTTTTTTTTTTTTTTTTTTTTTTTTTTTTTTTTTTTTTTTTTTTTTTTTTTTTTTTTTTTTTTTTTTTTTTTTTTTTTTTTTTTTTTTTTTTTTTTTTTTTTTTTTTTTTTTTTTTTTTTTTTTTTTTTTTTTTTTTTTTTTTTTTTTTTTTTTTTTTTTTTTTTTTTTTTTTTTTTTTTTTTTTTTTTTTTTTTTTTTTTTTTTTTTTTTTTTTTTTTTTTTTTTTTTTTTTTTTTTTTTTTTTTTTTTTTTTTTTTTTTTTTTTTTTTTTTTTTTTTTTTTTTTTTTTTTTTTTTTTTTTTTTTTTTTTTTTTTTTTTTTTTTTTTTTTTTTTTTTTTTTTTTTTTTTTTTTTTTTTTTTTTTTTTTTTTTTTTTTTTTTTTTTTTTTTTTTTTTTTTTTTTTTTTTTTTTTTTTTTTTTTTTTTTTTTTTTTTTTTTTTTTTTTTTTTTTTTTTTTTTTTTTTTTTTTTTTTTTTTTTTTTTTTTTTTTTTTTTTTTTTTTTTTTTTTTTTTTTTTTTTTTTTTTTTTTTTTTTTTTTTTTTTTTTTTTTTTTTTTTTTTTTTTTTTTTTTTTTTTTTTTTTTTTTTTTTTTTTTTTTTTTTTTTTTTTTTTTTTTTTTTTTTTTTTTTTTTTTTTTTTTTTTTTTTTTTTTTTTTTTTTTTTTTTTTTTTTTTTTTTTTTTTTTTTTTTTTTTTTTTTTTTTTTTTTTTTTTTTTTTTTTTTTTTTTTTTTTTTTTTTTTTTTTTTTTTTTTTTTTTTTTTTTTTTTTTTTTTTTTTTTTTTTTTTTTTTTTTTTTTTTTTTTTTTTTTTTTTTTTTTTTTTTTTTTTTTTTTTTTTTTTTTTTTTTTTTTTTTTTTTTTTTTTTTTTTTTTTTTTTTTTTTTTTTTTTTTTTTTTTTTTTTTTTTTTTTTTTTTTTTTTTTTTTTTTTTTTTTTTTTTTTTTTTTTTTTTTTTTTTTTTTTTTTTTTTTTTTTTTTTTTTTTTTTTTTTTTTTTTTTTTTTTTTTTTTTTTTTTTTTTTTTTTTTTTTTTTTTTTTTTTTTTTTTTTTTTTTTTTTTTTTTTTTTTTTTTTTTTTTTTTTTTTTTTTTTTTTTTTTTTTTTTTTTTTTTTTTTTTTTTTTTTTTTTTTTTTTTTTTTTTTTTTTTTTTTTTTTTTTTTTTTTTTTTTTTTTTTTTTTTTTTTTTTTTTTTTTTTTTTTTTTTTTTTTTTTTTTTTTTTTTTTTTTTTTTTTTTTTTTTTTTTTTTTTTTTTTTTTTTTTTTTTTTTTTTTTTTTTTTTTTTTTTTTTTTTTTTTTTTTTTTTTTTTTTTTTTTTTTTTTTTTTTTTTTTTTTTTTTTTTTTTTTTTTTTTTTTTTTTTTTTTTTTTTTTTTTTTTTTTTTTTTTTTTTTTTTTTTTTTTTTTTTTTTTTTTTTTTTTTTTTTTTTTTTTTTTTTTTTTTTTTTTTTTTTTTTTTTTTTTTTTTTTTTTTTTTTTTTTTTTTTTTTTTTTTTTTTTTTTTTTTTTTTTTTTTTTTTTTTTTTTTTTTTTTTTTTTTTTTTTTTTTTTTTTTTTTTTTTTTTTTTTTTTTTTTTTTTTTTTTTTTTTTTTTTTTTTTTTTTTTTTTTTTTTTTTTTTTTTTTTTTTTTTTTTTTTTTTTTTTTTTTTTTTTTTTTTTTTTTTTTTTTTTTTTTTTTTTTTTTTTTTTTTTTTTTTTTTTTTTTTTTTTTTTTTTTTTTTTTTTTTTTTTTTTTTTTTTTTTTTTTTTTTTTTTTTTTTTTTTTTTTTTTTTTTTTTTTTTTTTTTTTTTTTTTTTTTTTTTTTTTTTTTTTTTTTTTTTTTTTTTTTTTTTTTTTTTTTTTTTTTTTTTTTTTTTTTTTTTTTTTTTTTTTTTTTTTTTTTTTTTTTTTTTTTTTTTTTTTTTTTTTTTTTTTTTTTTTTTTTTTTTTTTTTTTTTTTTTTTTTTTTTTTTTTTTTTTTTTTTTTTTTTTTTTTTTTTTTTTTTTTTTTTTTTTTTTTTTTTTTTTTTTTTTTTTTTTTTTTTTTTTTTTTTTTTTTTTTTTTTTTTTTTTTTTTTTTTTTTTTTTTTTTTTTTTTTTTTTTTTTTTTTTTTTTTTTTTTTTTTTTTTTTTTTTTTTTTTTTTTTTTTTTTTTTTTTTTTTTTTTTTTTTTTTTTTTTTTTTTTTTTTTTTTTTTTTTTTTTTTTTTTTTTTTTTTTTTTTTTTTTTTTTTTTTTTTTTTTTTTTTTTTTTTTTTTTTTTTTTTTTTTTTTTTTTTTTTTTTTTTTTTTTTTTTTTTTTTTTTTTTTTTTTTTTTTTTTTTTTTTTTTTTTTTTTTTTTTTTTTTTTTTTTTTTTTTTTTTTTTTTTTTTTTTTTTTTTTTTTTTTTTTTTTTTTTTTTTTTTTTTTTTTTTTTTTTTTTTTTTTTTTTTTTTTTTTTTTTTTTTTTTTTTTTTTTTTTTTTTTTTTTTTTTTTTTTTTTTTTTTTTTTTTTTTTTTTTTTTTTTTTTTTTTTTTTTTTTTTTTTTTTTTTTTTTTTTTTTTTTTTTTTTTTTTTTTTTTTTTTTTTTTTTTTTTTTTTTTTTTTTTTTTTTTTTTTTTTTTTTTTTTTTTTTTTTTTTTTTTTTTTTTTTTTTTTTTTTTTTTTTTTTTTTTTTTTTTTTTTTTTTTTTTTTTTTTTTTTTTTTTTTTTTTTTTTTTTTTTTTTTTTTTTTTTTTTTTTTTTTTTTTTTTTTTTTTTTTTTTTTTTTTTTTTTTTTTTTTTTTTTTTTTTTTTTTTTTTTTTAAAAAAAAAAAAAAAAAAAAAAAAAAAAAAAAAAAAAAAAAAAAAAAAAAAAAAAAAAAAAAAAAAAAAAAAAAAAAAAAAAAAAAAAAAAAAAAAAAAAAAAAAAAAAAAAAAAAAAAAAAAAAAAAAAAAAAAAAAAAAAAAAAAAAAAAAAAAAAAAAAAAAAAAAAAAAAAAAAAAAAAAAAAAAAAAAAAAAAAAAAAAAAAAAAAAAAAAAAAAAAAAAAAAAAAAAAAAAAAAAAAAAAAAAAAAAAAAAAAAAAAAAAAAAAAAAAAAAAAAAAAAAAAAAAAAAAAAAAAAAAAAAAAAAAAAAAAAAAAAAAAAAAAAAAAAAAAAAAAAAAAAAAAAAAAAAAAAAAAAAAAAAAAAAAAAAAAAAAAAAAAAAAAAAAAAAAAAAAAAAAAAAAAAAAAAAAAAAAAAAAAAAAAAAAAAAAAAAAAAAAAAAAAAAAAAAAAAAAAAAAAAAAAAAAAAAAAAAAAAAAAAAAAAAAAAAAAAAAAAAAAAAAAAAAAAAAAAAAAAAAAAAAAAAAAAAAAAAAAAAAAAAAAAAAAAAAAAAAAAAAAAAAAAAAAAAAAAAAAAAAAAAAAAAAAAAAAAAAAAAAAAAAAAAAAAAAAAAAAAAAAAAAAAAAAAAAAAAAAAAAAAAAAAAAAAAAAAAAAAAAAAAAAAAAAAAAAAAAAAAAAAAAAAAAAAAAAAAAAAAAAAAAAAAAAAAAAAAAAAAAAAAAAAAAAAAAAAAAAAAAAAAAAAAAAAAAAAAAAAAAAAAAAAAAAAAAAAAAAAAAAAAAAAAAAAAAAAAAAAAAAAAAAAAAAAAAAAAAAAAAAAAAAAAAAAAAAAAAAAAAAAAAAAAAAAAAAAAAAAAAAAAAAAAAAAAAAAAAAAAAAAAAAAAAAAAAAAAAAAAAAAAAAAAAAAAAAAAAAAAAAAAAAAAAAAAAAAAAAAAAAAAAAAAAAAAAAAAAAAAAAAAAAAAAAAAAAAAAAAAAAAAAAAAAAAAAAAAAAAAAAAAAAAAAAAAAAAAAAAAAAAAAAAAAAAAAAAAAAAAAAAAAAAAAAAAAAAAAAAAAAAAAAAAAAAAAAAAAAAAAAAAAAAAAAAAAAAAAAAAAAAAAAAAAAAAAAAAAAAAAAAAAAAAAAAAAAAAAAAAAAAAAAAAAAAAAAAAAAAAAAAAAAAAAAAAAAAAAAAAAAAAAAAAAAAAAAAAAAAAAAAAAAAAAAAAAAAAAAAAAAAAAAAAAAAAAAAAAAAAAAAAAAAAAAAAAAAAAAAAAAAAAAAAAAAAAAAAAAAAAAAAAAAAAAAAAAAAAAAAAAAAAAAAAAAAAAAAAAAAAAAAAAAAAAAAAAAAAAAAAAAAAAAAAAAAAAAAAAAAAAAAAAAAAAAAAAAAAAAAAAAAAAAAAAAAAAAAAAAAAAAAAAAAAAAAAAAAAAAAAAAAAAAAAAAAAAAAAAAAAAAAAAAAAAAAAAAAAAAAAAAAAAAAAAAAAAAAAAAAAAAAAAAAAAAAAAAAAAAAAAAAAAAAAAAAAAAAAAAAAAAAAAAAAAAAAAAAAAAAAAAAAAAAAAAAAAAAAAAAAAAAAAAAAAAAAAAAAAAAAAAAAAAAAAAAAAAAAAAAAAAAAAAAAAAAAAAAAAAAAAAAAAAAAAAAAAAAAAAAAAAAAAAAAAAAAAAAAAAAAAAAAAAAAAAAAAAAAAAAAAAAAAAAAAAAAAAAAAAAAAAAAAAAAAAAAAAAAAAAAAAAAAAAAAAAAAAAAAAAAAAAAAAAAAAAAAAAAAAAAAAAAAAAAAAAAAAAAAAAAAAAAAAAAAAAAAAAAAAAAAAAAAAAAAAAAAAAAAAAAAAAAAAAAAAAAAAAAAAAAAAAAAAAAAAAAAAAAAAAAAAAAAAAAAAAAAAAAAAAAAAAAAAAAAAAAAAAAAAAAAAAAAAAAAAAAAAAAAAAAAAAAAAAAAAAAAAAAAAAAAAAAAAAAAAAAAAAAAAAAAAAAAAAAAAAAAAAAAAAAAAAAAAAAAAAAAAAAAAAAAAAAAAAAAAAAAAAAAAAAAAAAAAAAAAAAAAAAAAAAAAAAAAAAAAAAAAAAAAAAAAAAAAAAAAAAAAAAAAAAAAAAAAAAAAAAAAAAAAAAAAAAAAAAAAAAAAAAAAAAAAAAAAAAAAAAAAAAAAAAAAAAAAAAAAAAAAAAAAAAAAAAAAAAAAAAAAAAAAAAAAAAAAAAAAAAAAAAAAAAAAAAAAAAAAAAAAAAAAAAAAAAAAAAAAAAAAAAAAAAAAAAAAAAAAAAAAAAAAAAAAAAAAAAAAAAAAAAAAAAAAAAAAAAAAAAAAAAAAAAAAAAAAAAAAAAAAAAAAAAAAAAAAAAAAAAAAAAAAAAAAAAAAAAAAAAAAAAAAAAAAAAAAAAAAAAAAAAAAAAAAAAAAAAAAAAAAAAAAAAAAAAAAAAAAAAAAAAAAAAAAAAAAAAAAAAAAAAAAAAAAAAAAAAAAAAAAAAAAAAAAAAAAAAAAAAAAAAAAAAAAAAAAAAAAAAAAAAAAAAAAAAAAAAAAAAAAAAAAAAAAAAAAAAAAAAAAAAAAAAAAAAAAAAAAAAAAAAAAAAAAAAAAAAAAAAAAAAAAAAAAAAAAAAAAAAAAAAAAAAAAAAAAAAAAAAAAAAAAAAAAAAAAAAAAAAAAAAAAAAAAAAAAAAAAAAAAAAAAAAAAAAAAAAAAAAAAAAAAAAAAAAAAAAAAAAAAAAAAAAAAAAAAAAAAAAAAAAAAAAAAAAAAAAAAAAAAAAAAAAAAAAAAAAAAAAAAAAAAAAAAAAAAAAAAAAAAAAAAAAAAAAAAAAAAAAAAAAAAAAAAAAAAAAAAAAAAAAAAAAAAAAAAAAAAAAAAAAAAAAAAAAAAAAAAAAAAAAAAAAAAAAAAAAAAAAAAAAAAAAAAAAAAAAAAAAAAAAAAAAAAAAAAAAAAAAAAAAAAAAAAAAAAAAAAAAAAAAAAAAAAAAAAAAAAAAAAAAAAAAAAAAAAAAAAAAAAAAAAAAAAAAAAAAAAAAAAAAAAAAAAAAAAAAAAAAAAAAAAAAAAAAAAAAAAAAAAAAAAAAAAAAAAAAAAAAAAAAAAAAAAAAAAAAAAAAAAAAAAAAAAAAAAAAAAAAAAAAAAAAAAAAAAAAAAAAAAAAAAAAAAAAAAAAAAAAAAAAAAAAAAAAAAAAAAAAAAAAAAAAAAAAAAAAAAAAAAAAAAAAAAAAAAAAAAAAAAAAAAAAAAAAAAAAAAAAAAAAAAAAAAAAAAAAAAAAAAAAAAAAAAAAAAAAAAAAAAAAAAAAAAAAAAAAAAAAAAAAAAAAAAAAAAAAAAAAAAAAAAAAAAAAAAAAAAAAAAAAAAAAAAAAAAAAAAAAAAAAAAAAAAAAAAAAAAAAAAAAAAAAAAAAAAAAAAAAAAAAAAAAAAAAAAAAAAAAAAAAAAAAAAAAAAAAAAAAAAAAAAAAAAAAAAAAAAAAAAAAAAAAAAAAAAAAAAAAAAAAAAAAAAAAAAAAAAAAAAAAAAAAAAAAAAAAAAAAAAAAAAAAAAAAAAAAAAAAAAAAAAAAAAAAAAAAAAAAAAAAAAAAAAAAAAAAAAAAAAAAAAAAAAAAAAAAAAAAAAAAAAAAAAAAAAAAAAAAAAAAAAAAAAAAAAAAAAAAAAAAAAAAAAAAAAAAAAAAAAAAAAAAAAAAAAAAAAAAAAAAAAAAAAAAAAAAAAAAAAAAAAAAAAAAAAAAAAAAAAAAAAAAAAAAAAAAAAAAAAAAAAAAAAAAAAAAAAAAAAAAAAAAAAAAAAAAAAAAAAAAAAAAAAAAAAAAAAAAAAAAAAAAAAAAAAAAAAAAAAAAAAAAAAAAAAAAAAAAAAAAAAAAAAAAAAAAAAAAAAAAAAAAAAAAAAAAAAAAAAAAAAAAAAAAAAAAAAAAAAAAAAAAAAAAAAAAAAAAAAAAAAAAAAAAAAAAAAAAAAAAAAAAAAAAAAAAAAAAAAAAAAAAAAAAAAAAAAAAAAAAAAAAAAAAAAAAAAAAAAAAAAAAAAAAAAAAAAAAAAAAAAAAAAAAAAAAAAAAAAAAAAAAAAAAAAAAAAAAAAAAAAAAAAAAAAAAAAAAAAAAAAAAAAAAAAAAAAAAAAAAAAAAAAAAAAAAAAAAAAAAAAAAAAAAAAAAAAAAAAAAAAAAAAAAAAAAAAAAAAAAAAAAAAAAAAAAAAAAAAAAAAAAAAAAAAAAAAAAAAAAAAAAAAAAAAAAAAAAAAAAAAAAAAAAAAAAAAAAAAAAAAAAAAAAAAAAAAAAAAAAAAAAAAAAAAAAAAAAAAAAAAAAAAAAAAAAAAAAAAAAAAAAAAAAAAAAAAAAAAAAAAAAAAAAAAAAAAAAAAAAAAAAAAAAAAAAAAAAAAAAAAAAAAAAAAAAAAAAAAAAAAAAAAAAAAAAAAAAAAAAAAAAAAAAAAAAAAAAAAAAAAAAAAAAAAAAAAAAAAAAAAAAAAAAAAAAAAAAAAAAAAAAAAAAAAAAAAAAAAAAAAAAAAAAAAAAAAAAAAAAAAAAAAAAAAAAAAAAAAAAAAAAAAAAAAAAAAAAAAAAAAAAAAAAAAAAAAAAAAAAAAAAAAAAAAAAAAAAAAAAAAAAAAAAAAAAAAAAAAAAAAAAAAAAAAAAAAAAAAAAAAAAAAAAAAAAAAAAAAAAAAAAAAAAAAAAAAAAAAAAAAAAAAAAAAAAAAAAAAAAAAAAAAAAAAAAAAAAAAAAAAAAAAAAAAAATTAACCCTTTTAACGGGGGGGGCCCCCCGGAAGAGTTGGGAAAAAAATTTGGGTAAAATTTTTTGCGTTTAGATAAAAAAAATTAAAAATTTTAAAACTTTTTTTAAAGGTTTTTTTATTTTTAAAACAGAAAGGGGGCCGGGAAGGAAAAAACGAAAATAAAAATTTTTCTTGAAATTTTTTTTCGTTTTTTTAATTAACTTTTTTAAAAATTTTTTGTTTTAAACAAAACCATTTGGGAAAAATTTCAATTGGGAAAAGGGATTTTTGGGGACAATTTTTTATTGGGTTTTTACAAAAAAGTTTAAAAATTTTTCGAAACGAAACTTTAAAGTTTTTTTTTTTTTAAAAAATAAACCCAATTGGCCGGGGAGCAAAAAAAAAAATTTTTTAAAAAATTTTTTTTGTGTTTTTTTTTTGATTAACAAAAAAAATTTTTTTTGGGAAAAACAAAAACCATTAAATGCAGACGTTTTTGGGAAAAATTTATTAATTTTTTCCTTTTTTGGATAAAGAAAAAAAAAAAACGTCATTTTAATTTTGGTTTTCCAAAAAAAACCCGGGCCCGGAAAGAAAGCCTAAATTTTAGGAAAATGTTTTTTTTTTTTTTTTTAGAATAGAAACTTTTTTTAAAAAGGGGGGTTTTAAAAAATTAAGACCAAATTTAAATTAAAAAAATTTTTTTTTTTGCTTTGGCGCGAAAAAAGAAAAGGGGAAAAGGAAAAAAGAAAGTCATTTTTTTTTTTTTTCTTGTTTTTAAAATAAAAACCCCCCAAAGGGCCCAAAAAGAAAAAACCCTCAAATTTTAGCGGAAAAAAATTTTTCATTTTTAGTAAATTTTTTTTTTCCTTTTTTTTGGGGTTTAAAAAAAAATTTAAAACGTGGAATGTTCGAAGGAAAAAAAAATGCAATTTTTTTTTTGGGCGTAGTCAAAAAACCCTTTTTCAGAAAACGTAATTTTGAAGTATTTTTTGAGTTTTCCAATAAAACCAACCCCGGGAAAAACAACGCCCAAAAGCAGAAACTTTTTTTTTGTCGATTTTTTGTTTATGAATTTTTTTAAGTTTTTTTTTTGGGACAAAACACAAAGAAAGGGTTTGCAAATTGGCGGGGGGAATTTTAAATTTTTTTTCCCCCTTTGTGCAAAAAAGGGGAAAAAATTTTAAAACCACTTAAAGGTTTTTTTTGTTTAACCAAAAAACCCTACGGTCAAAAAGGCAACGAAACCAAAAATTTTAGCTAGAAACTTTATTTTTGTCGTTTTTTTTATTGAATAAAAAATTTTTTTTTGAGGGTTTTTGGGCAAAACCCAAAAAAAATGCCCTTTAAAGGAAATTTTAAAAATTTTTTTTTGGCGTTTAGAACAAAAAAAAATTTAAAATTCCAAAACGTTTTTTAATGTTTTTTTAGTTTTAAGCCAATCAAAACCCCAAGGGCCCCGGAAAGAAAAAAAACCCTCAAATTTTAGCAGAAACTGTATTTTTGTCGATTTTTTTATTAAAATTTTTCAAAAAAATTTTTTTCTAAGGGGAAAAAACTTAGTCAAATTTAATTGGGGAGTTTAAAATTTTTTTTTTGGGGGAAAAAAAAATTTTTTTCCCAAGAAAAAAGGGCCCCAAAAACCAATGGAAAAGGGAAAATAAATTTAAAAAAACTATTTTTGTGATTTTTAGAATTAAAAAATTTTTAAATTTTTTTTGGGGGGGCAATTTTAAAAAAATCTTAGAAGGAAAAGGAATTTAGGTAAATTTTATGTTCTG
This sequence comes from Zophobas atratus, assembly GCA_022388445.1. Taxonomy (NCBI): domain Eukaryota; kingdom Metazoa; phylum Arthropoda; class Insecta; order Coleoptera; family Tenebrionidae; genus Zophobas; species Zophobas atratus. Next base: position 16,286 of record JAKCWB010000033.1, on the reverse strand, counting down.
GGTTTTAACAAAAATGAAAATTCCGGAAACCCCAAATTTTTTTTTTTTTAAAAAATAGGAAAGGGCCCAAACAACAAAATTTTCCAAAACTTTTTTTTGGTTTTTTTTTAGATAGAAAACAATTTTTTGGGTTTAGGGGGGAAAAACAAAAATTAAAATTTCGGGGAAAAAGGAACATTTATAATTTTTTTTTGGGGAAACAAGGGAAAACCGAAACTCATTTTAAAATGTTTTTTGGGTTTTTTAAAAATAGAAAATACCCAAAACAAAAAAAATTTTAGAGAAAATATTTTGCGATTTTTAAATAGAAAAAATTTCTTTTTTGATGGTTCTGACAAAAAAAATTAAAACTTAAATTTCATTAAAAAAAGGGTTTTTGGGTTTTTTTTAGACGGGCCCGGAATACAAAAAAATTTAAAATTTTCAGAAACGTTTTAAATTTTTTTGTATTTTCCAACAAAAACCCCGGGGCCCGGAAAAACCAAAAACCAAAATTTTAGTAAAAAAGATTTTTTTTTTTTTAATCTATTTCAAAATTTATTTCGAAACGCCACTTTTAAAGGTGGAATTTTAGATTGGGAAAAAGGGCGAGGAACCCCAATTTTTGAAGAAAGTAATTTTTAAATTTTTGAAAGAAATTTTTAATTTTTTTGTGTTTTAAGCCAAAAAACCCCCCGGGGGGCCCGGAAAAAAAAAAACTTTAAATTTTTAGCTGAAATAGGATTTTTAATTTTAAGACAAAATTAAAGTTTTTCTGGTTTAGAAACGAAACCCAAAAGCCCCCAAAGGAAAAAAAAATTGGGGGTAATTTTTATATTTCGTTTTTAAAAAGAAAATTTAAAATTTAAAAGTTTTTTAAAAATTTTTTGCTTTTAAAAAAAAGGGGGGAAAAAAAACCTTCTTTTGTAGAAACGATTTTTTTTTTTTTAAATATGAATTTTTTCCCTTTTTTTAGGTTTTTAGGTCGAAAACAAAAAAAAATCGTTTTTTTGGGGGTTTGGGTAAATTTTTACGGGGGTTTTTAAAACGAAAAATTTAAAAATTTTTCAGAAAAGGATTTTGAAGGTTTTTTCATTTTACCTCGCCCGGGGAAAAGAAAAAAAAAATTTACCAAAAAAGGTTTTTGTGTTTTTAAAATTTAAACCATTTCAACAGTTTTTGATGGTTCTGAGCGACGAAACACACTTAAAACTTACAGAATCGTCTCAGATTAGGAAAAGGAGACATTTAGGTCAACTTTATGCTTTCTGGCGTTCGTAGATACAAGAAAAGTATTAAAATTCTTCAGAAACGTCACTTTTGAAGTGCTTTCTTGTAGTTTTAAGCCAATCAGAAACCCAATGGGCCCGGAAAGAGCAACGAAACCATCAAATTTTAGCTAGAAACTGTATTTTTGTCGATTTTTATTGAATATGAACTATATTTCAACAATTTTTGATGGTTCTGAACGACGAAACACACTTAAAGCATGCAGAGTCGTCTCAGATTAGGAAAAGGAGACGTTTAGGTCAATTTTATGCATTCTGGCGTTCGTAGATACAAGAAAAGTGTTAAAATTCTTCAGAAACGTCACTTATGAAGTGTTTTCTTGTAGTTTAAAGCCAATCAGAAACCCCACGGGCCCGGAAAGAGCAACGAAACCATCAAATTTTAGCTAGAAACTGTATTTTTGTCGATTTTTATTGAATATGAACTATATTTCTACAATTTTTGATGGTTCTTAACGACGAAACACACTTAACTCTTACTCAGAATGTCGCAGAGTAAAGACGTGTTTTCGGGTCTCCCGACAATACCGTGTAAGAAGTGCAAAAGTCTGCCCATTACAGGGCTTAGATGTGTTAGATGTGGTTCTCTTAGCCACCCTAGTTGTGTCAAGCTTCTAAAAAATGTCAAGATAATAAGTGAAACTCAGATTGTTTGCTGTGATAGTGATGATGGCATGTCCAAAAACGAAAACAACTACTTGACTCCCCAACCAGTTGATGCATCAAGTATTAATAATAGTGATAATGATAACATCTTGATGTTAATCAATGTAGCAATGCAACCTTTGCTGCAAAAAATCGAAATGTTACGTAAGGAAGTATACGACTTAAAGGAAAACAACAAAGATTTGGTAAGACTATTAACTAATAATGGCAATGTTCCGAGTTTTGCCTCAAAGTTTCCATCAAAGCCCATTTCTGCTGATACAAATAAGTGTAAATACGAGGATTTGAATAAACCGGATCCGTCATTGAAAAAACAGATACCAGTTATAAGAAATGTAGATAAAGCGTCCAAAAGAAATGAAGATAACGAATGTATACAAAAATCAGCCGATGATACAAAACAAACAGAGCAAACTTTGGGGTCCTCTGATGAAGATGGACACTTTTTAGATACCGAAAAGGAGAATCCGTGGGTTGAGCCTAAACGTCGATCAAAGAACAAGAAAAAACCTCAATTTTCAATAACTGGTACATCTCAATATAACGCAGATGCTGGGAACAACTTCAAGTCCACATATGTCAAAAAAGCTTGGTATTATGTTGGAAAAGTGAGTCAGGAAACGGATATAGATGCTGTTAAATCTTACATTTGTGACAAACTTTCATCAGAAGACGTTACCGTGGAAAAACTTCCAGTAAAAGGTTCTTATCAATCATTTAGAGTTGGTGTATTGTTCGCCTTTAAAGATGTACTTTTTAAAGAAGAATTTTGGCCGCAAGGTGTGACTGTGAGACGATTTAATTTCGCTTCTAAATCTTTTTTAGTCAAGACTACCGCATAAAAATTGGGGAAGGATCTATAAGCATGCCTTTAGACAATAAGGATAAGTACCATTTGGAATCTGTCAGTACCTTAATAATTTATTACCAAAATGTTCGTGGTCTACGGACAAAAGTACAGTCTTTTTACGATGAAGTTTGTGCATCTGACTTTGACTTTCTGTGTTTAACTGAAACGTGGCTGTCTGCTGATGTTGGTGATGCTGAGCTGTTTCCAATGTTTTACAACGTTGTGAGATGTGATAGAGCCTTTGCAGCTTGCGACTTAACAAGAGGTGGCGGTGTGTTACTTGCTGCTAAAGTCCGCTATCAGCTTATACCTCTTAATTTATCGTCAATAAGGTCTGTGCTTCCTATGATAGATTTTACCTGCTGTAAAGTGAAATTAACCAATAACATAAATATTTGTCTTTGTGTAATTTATATTCCTCCACATTGTCCAGTGGCTGATTTTGAGCTATTTTTTGAAATGTTAGAAGACTTCCTTGTTGTGCTTAATGATGTCGACAAATCATTTCTCATTGGTGACTTCAATGTGCATTTCACTAACGAGTCGGATAATGATAGAAGGCTTATTATTATAAATAATTTTATGGAATTTTTTAATTTCACTCAGTTCAATAATATCCCCAATAATCATGGATTTATATTAGATCTTGTATTTTCTGATTTAGTATGTGGTGTTAGTAAATTTGATGAAGCATTTGTACCTGTTGACGCACATCATCCCTGCTTAGTAATAAATTTGTCTTATGCACATAATCACTATAAAGAGTTTATACCAGATTTTATACCCCGTACATATAATTTTTCAAAAGCAGACTTTGCTACTATGTACAAAATATTCTCAGAAATAGACTGGTCCTTGTTATATAATTGTTCTGATGTTGATGATGCGTGCAATATTTTTTACGATTTAATTTATTCCACATTTGATTATACAGTCCCGTATACTGTTTGTAAACACGACAAGGGATACCCTATCTGGTTTACCCGTTCAATAATTAGTAAAATCAAATTAAAAAATAAGGCTCATAAAAAATTCAAGTTAAGTAAGCAATCTGCAGACTATGAGTATTACAAGGCACTAAGATCTCAAGTAAAAACGATGATAAGGTTTGCATATGAAAATTATATTAGCAAAATTGAAGGTAATTTAGTTTCAGATCCTAAGACATTTTGGAACTACATTCGTGGTAAAAAAAGTCACACCAGGATACCTGGTCAAATGACATATAATGACTCTCAACTTGACAATGCTGATGCTATTGTTAATGCTTTCGCCCATTTTTTTCAAAGTGTCTATATTGAATCAAATTCAAATTCATGTAACAAACCATGTGATAAGCAGTCAGGTGAAAGTTTCCCGAATATCGCTGTACATTGCTTCTCTCTGTCAGATGTGCGCCTTGCCTTAAAGCAAGTTAAAAATAAAAAAACTGCAGGATTAGACTTGGTACCAGCTTATATAGTGAAAGATTGTTACAATGTTTTTTGCGAACCTTTGCTGCATATTTATAATTTAATCTTGAAAACGTCAACCTTCCCCTCAATATGGAAAAAAGTTAAAGTTTGTCCAGTATTTAAAAGTGGAGATCATACTAATATTGTGAATTACCGACCCATTGCTATATTATCGAATTTTTCAAAAGTTTTTGAATCTATTCTTTATAAACACTTATATGCACAGGTTAAAAACTTAATTTCCCCTTGTCAGCATGGTTTTATGAAAAAGAGATCAACTGAAACTAACTTAGCTGTACTATCACAATACGTTGCCGAAGCTTTGAACCAGCGTGGCCAAGTGGATGTTTTGTACACCGATTTTCGGAAGGCTTTCGACACCATAAACTTCCTTATACTCATTAAGAAATTAGATCACTTTGGGTTTTCGGGAGGACTGTGTAATCTGTTTCTATCGTATCTTTCTGAAAGAGAGCAAGTAGTTGTTTATCAACAGAGTAGATCCTTGCCATTTTTCGCCACGTCTGGTGTACCACAGGGATCCAACTTAGGGCCCCTGTTGTTTCTACTGTTTATCAATGACCTTAGTGACATAATGGATAGTAACAGATTGTTCTACGCAGACGACTTGAAATTATACGCCAAAATTGATTGTTTTAGCGATTGCTTAAATCTTCAACATGATTTAGATAAAGTTTATAACTGGTGTTGCGAGAATTGTCTGTTTCTGAACATTGGTAAATGCAAGGTGATATCTTACAGTCGTAAAAGGCAGATTACTCAGTTTGACTATAGCATTAATAATGACTTAATACAACGTTGCTCGAAAACTACTGACTTAGGTGTGACATTTGATACTGAATTTACCTTCAGGGAACATATTACCATTAAAATTAAGGAATCATGCCGTGTTTTAGGCTTCATTTACAGAAATTGTTCTGATTTTAGAAATAGAAACGATAGTTTGAAGACCCTATATTACGCTTTGGTGCGTTCTAAACTCGAGTATTGCTCTCTAATTTGGTATCCTGTGTACTCCTATATGGTTAAAGGGATAGAGCGTATCCAACGTAAATTTCTGAAATTTCTTTATCGCCAACGTTTTGGTTATTACCCTCATAGACACTTTGAGCATTCCATCCTTTTGTCTATCTTTGGAGTATTGTCACTTGAAACAAGGAGGGTCTTATCATCCATTAATTTTGTATATAAGTTAAATAATTTTTATATTGACTGTCCCCTGCTTTTAGATTATCTTAATTTTTATGTGCCTCGTTTATCGAGTAGAAGTAGTCGCACGTTTTATTGCACCTTTAATAGAAGTAATGCCCTAAAGAGATCGCCTATCACGGTTGCTTGTTCCAACTTTAATATATTTGCGAAAGATTGTGATCTTAACTTCGATTCCTTAAAATGTATTCTAGGTAAAGCTGTTCTCGAGTTTAGCAAAAAATAGTTAATCTTTATCTAATTAGTTTATATATTTTTCTATATGTTTTTGTGCGCATCTGTACACTTATTTGTTTATTGTTTTTTATATATGTATTTTGTATTTTTTTCTTTTGCCTACTTGTGGCTTATGCTGTTTGGCAAATATATATCTATTATTATTATTATTAAAATATATATTATTATTATTATTATTATTATTATTAAAGCATGCAGAATCGTCTCAGATTAGGAAAAGGAGACGTTTAGGTCAATTTCATGCATTCTGGCGTTCGTAGATACAAGAAAATTGTTAAAATTCTTCAGAAACGTCACTTATGAAGTGTTTTCTTGTAGTTTTAAGCCAATCAGAAACCCGACGGGCCCGGAAAAGCAACGAAACCATCAAATTTTAGCTAGAAACTGTATTTTTGTCGATTTTTATTGAATATGAACTATATTTCAACAGTTTTTGATGGTTCTGAGCGACGAAACACACTTAAAGCATGCAGAATCGTCTCTGATTCGAGAAAGGAGACGTTTAGGTCAATTTTATGCATTCTGGCGTTCGTAGATACAAGAAAAGTGTTAAAATTCTTCAGAAACGTCATTTTTGAAGTGTTTTTTTTGTAGTTTTAAGCCAATCAGAAACCCGACGCGCCCGGAAAGAACAACGAAACCATCAAATTTTAGCTAGAAACTGTATTTTTGTCGATTTTTATATAATATGAACTATATTTCAACAGTTCTTGATGTTTCTGAGCGACGAAACACACTTAAAGCATGCAGAATTGTCTCAGATTAGGAAAAGGAGACGTTTAGGTCAATTTTATGCATTCTGGCGTTCGTAGATACAAGAAAAGTGTTAAAACTCTTCAGAAACGTCACTTTTGAAGTGTTTTCTTGTTGCTTTAAGCCAATCAGAAACCCTACGGGCGCGGAAAGGGCAACGAAACCATCAAATTTTAACTAGAAACTATATTTTTGTCGATTTTTATTGAATATGAACTATATTTCAACAGTTTTTGATGGTTCTGAGCGACGAAACAGACTTAAAACGTGCAGAATCGTCTCAGATTAGGAAAAGGAGACATTTAGGTCAATTTTATGCTTTTTGGCGTTCGTAGATACAAGAAAAGTGTTCAATTTCTTCAGAAACGTCACTTTTGAAGTGTTTTCTTGTAGTTTTAAGCCAATCAGAAACCCCACGGGCCGGAAAGAGCTACGAAACCATCAAATTTTAGCTAGAAACTGTATTTTTGTCGATTTTTATTGAATATGAACTGTATTTCAATAGTTTTTGATGGTTCTGAGCGACGAAACACACTTAAAACATGCAGAATCGTCTCAGATTAGGAAAAGGAGACATTTAGGTCAATTTTATGCTTTCTGGCGTTCGTACATACAAGAAAAGTGTTAAAATTCTTCAGAAACGTCACTTTTGAAGTGTTTTCTTGTAGTTTTAAGCCAATCAGAAACCCAATGGGCCCGGAAAGAGCAACGAAACCATCAAATTTTAGCTAGAAACAGTATTTTTTTTTATTTTTATTGAATATAAACTATATTTCAACCGCTTTTGATGGTTCTGAGCGTCGAAACACACTTAAAGCATGCACAATCGTCTCAGATTAGGAAAAGGAGACGTTTGGGTCAATTTTATGCATTCTGGCGTTCGTATATACAAGAAAAGTGTTAAAATTCTTCAGAAACGTCACTTATGAAGTGTTTTCTTGTAATTTTAAGCCAATCAGAAACCCTACGGGCCCGGAAAGAGCAAAGAAACCATCAAATTTTAGCTAGAAACTGTATTTTTGTCGATTTTTATTGAATATGAACAATATTTCAACAGTTTTTGATGGTTCTGAGCGACGAAACACACTTGAAACATGCAGAATCATCTCAGATTAGGAAAAGGAGTCATTTAGGTCAATTTTATGCTTTCTGGCGTTCCTAGATACAAGAAAAGTGTAAAAATTCTTCGGAAGCGTCACTTTTGAAGTGTTTTTTTGTAGTTTTAAGCCAATCAGAAACCCAATGGGCCCGAAAAGAGCAACGAAACCATCAAATTTTAGCTAGAAACTGTATTTTTGTCGATTTTTATTGAATATGAACTATATTTCAACAATTTTTGATGGTTCTGAACGACGAAACACACTTAAAGCATGCAGAATCGTCTCAGATTAGGAAAAGGAGACGTTTAGGTCAATTTTATGCATTCTGGCGTTCGTAGATACAAGAAAAGTGTTAAAATTCTTCAGAAACGTCACTTATGAAGTGTTTTCTTGTAGTTTTAAGCCAATCAGAAACCCCACGGGCCCGGAAAGAGCAACAAAACCATCAAATTTTAGCTAGAAACTGTATATTTGTCGATTTTTATTGAATATGAACTATATTTCAACAGTTTTTGATGGTTCTGAGCGTCGAAACACACTTAAAGCATGCAGAATCGTCTCTGATTCGGGAAAGGAGACGTTTAGGTCAATTTTATGCATTCTGGCGTTCGTAGATACAAGAAAGTGTTAAAATTCTTCAGAAACGTCATTTTTGAAGTGTTTTTTTGTAGTTTTAAGCCAATCAGAAACCCGACGGGCCCGGAAAGAACAACGAAACCATCAAATTTTAGCTAGAAACTGCATTTTTGTCGATTTTTATATAATATGTACTATATTTCAACAGTTTTTGATGGTTCTGAGCAACGAAACACACTTAAAGCATGCAGAATCGTCTCAGATTAGGAAAAGGAGAAGTTTAAGTCAATTTTATGCATTCTGGCGTTCGTAGATACAAGAAAAGTGTTAAAATTCTTCAGAAACGTCACTTTTGAAGTGTTTTCTTGTAGTTTTAACCCAATCAGAAAACCTACGGGCCCGGAAAGAGCAACGAAACCATCAAATTTTAGCTAGAAACTGTATTTTTTTTTATTTTTATTGAATATGAACTATATTTCAACAGTTTTTGATGGTTCTGAGCGTCGAAACACACTTATTCTGAGCGTCGAAACACACTTAAAGCATGCACAATCGTCTCAGATTAGGAAAAGGAGACGTTTGGGTCAATTTTATGCATTCTGGCGTTCGTAGATACAAGAAAAGTGTTAAAATTCTTCAGAAACGTCACTTTTGAAGTGTTTTCTTGCAGTTTTAAGCCAATCAGAAACCCTACAGGCCCGGAAAGAGCAACGAAACCATCAAATTTTAGCTACAAACTGTATTTTTTTTTATTTTTATTGAATATGAACTATATTTCAACAGTTTTTGATGGTTCTGAGCGTCGAAACACACTTAAAGCATGCACAATCGTCTCAGATTAGGAAAAGGAGACGTTTAGGTCAATTTTATGCATTCTGGCGTTCGTAGATACAAGAAAAGTGTTAAAATTCTTCAGAAACGTCACTTTTGAAGTGTTTTCTTGCAGTTTTAAGCCAATCAGAAACCCTACGGGCCCGGAAAGAACAACGAAACCATCAAATTTTAGCTAGAAACTGTATTTTTGTCGATTTTTATAGAATATGTACTATATTTCAACAGTTTTTGATGGTTCTGAGCGACGAAACACACTTAAAGCATGCAGAATCGTCTCAGATTAGGAAAAGGAGAAGTTTAAATCAATTTTATGCATTCTGGCGTTCGTAGATACAAGAAAAGTGTTAAAATTCTTCAGAAACGTCACTTTTGAAGTGTTTTCTTGTGGTTTTAAGCCAATCAGAAACCCAACGGGCCCAGAAAGAGCAACGAAACCATCAAATTTTAGCTAGAAACTGTATTTTTTTTTATTTTTATTGAATATGAACTATATTTCAACAGTTCTTGATGTTTCTGAGCGACGAAACACACTTAAAGCATGCAGAATTGTCTCAGATTAGGAAAAGGAGACGTTTAGGTCAATTTTATGCATTCTGGCGTTCGTAGATACAAGAAAAGTGTTAAAACTCTTCAGAAACGTCACTTTTGAAGTGTTTTCTTGTTGCTTTAAGCCAATCAGAAACCCTACGGGCGCGGAAAGGGCAACGAAACCATCAAATTTTAACTAGAAACTATATTTTTGTCGATTTTTATTGAATATGAACTATATTTCAACAGTTTTTGATGGTTCTGAGCGACGAAACAGACTTAAAACGTGCAGAATCGTCTCAGATTAGGAAAAGGAGACATTTAGGTCAATTTTATGCTTTTTGGCGTTCGTAGATACAAGAAAAGTGTTCAATTTCTTCAGAAACGTCACTTTTGAAGTGTTTTCTTGTAGTTTTAAGCCAATCAGAAACCCCACGGGCCGGAAAGAGCAACGAAACCATCAAATTTTAGCTAGAAACTGTATTTTTGTCGATTTTTATTGAATATGAACTATATTTCAATAGTTTTTGATGGTTCTGAGCGACGAAACACACTTAAAACATGCAGAATCGTCTCAGATTAGGAAAAGGAGACATTTAGGTCAATTTTATGCTTTCTGGCGTTCGTACATACAAGAAAAGTGTTAAAATTCTTCAGAAACGTCACTTTTGAAGTGTTTTCTTGTAGTTTTAAGCCAATCAGAAACCCAATGGGCCCGGAAAGAGCAACGAAACCATCAAATTTTAGCTAGAAACTGATATTTTTTTTATTTTTATTGAATATAAACTATATTTCAACCGCTTTTGATGGTTCTGAGCGTCGAAACACACTTAAAGCATGCAGAATCATCTCAGATTAGGAAAAGGAGTCATTTAGGTCAATTTTATGCTTTCTGGCGTTCCTAGATACAAGAAAAGTGTTAAAATTCTTCAGAAACGTCACTTTTGAAGTGTTTTTTTGTAGTTTTAAGCCAATCAGAAATCCAATGGGCCCGAAAAGAGCAACGAAACCATCAAATTTTAGCTAGAAACTGTATTTTTTTTAATTTTTATTGAATATGAACTATATTTCAACAGTTTTTGATGGTTCTGAGCGTCGAAACACACTTAAAGCATGCACAATCGTCTCAGATTAGGAAAAGGAGACGTTTGGGTCAATTTTATGCATTCTGGCGTTCGTACATACAAGAAAAGTGTTAAAATTCTTCAGAAACGTCACTTTTGAAGTGTTTTCTTGTAGTTTTAAGCCAATCAGAAACCCAATGGGCCCGGAAAGAGCAACGAAACCATCAAATTTTAGCTAGAAACTGTATTTTTTTTTATTTTTATTGAATATGAACTATATTTCAACCGTTTTTGATGGTTCTGAGCGTCGAAACACACTTAAAGCATGCACAATCGTCTCAGATTAGGAAAAGGAGACGTTTGGGTCAATTTTATGCATTCTGGCGTTCGTAGATACAAGAAAAGTGTTAAAATTCTTCAGAAACGTCACTTTTGAAGTGTTTTCTTGTAGTTTTAGGCCAATGAGAAACCCTACTGGCCCAGAAAAAGCAACGAAACCATCAAATTTTAGCTAGAAACTATATTTTTGTCGATTTTTATTGAATATGAACTATATTTCAACAGTTTTTGATGGTTCTGAGCGACGAAACAGACTTAAAACGTGCAGAATCGTCTCAGATTTGGAAAAGGAGACATTTAGGTCAATTTTATGCATTCTGGCGTTCGTAGATACAAGAAAATTGTTAAAATTCTTCAGAAACGTCACTTATGAAGTGTTTTCTTGTAATTTTAAGCCAATCAGAAACCCTACGGGCTCGGAAAGAGCAACGAAACCATCAAATTTTAGCTAGAAACTGTATTTTTGTCGATTTTTATTGAATATGAACAATATTTCAACAGTTTTTGATGGTTCTGAGCGACGAAACACACTTGAAACATGCAGAATCATCTCAGATTAGGAAAAGGAGTCATTTAGGTCAATTTTATGCTTTCTGGCGTTCCTAGATACAAGAAAAGTGTTAAAATTCTTCAGAAACGTCACTTTTGAAGTGTTTTTTTGTAGTTTTAAGCCAATCAGAAACCCAATGGGCCCGAAAAGAGCAACGAAACCATCAAATTTTAGCTAGAAACTGTATTTTTTTTTATTTTTATTGAATATGAACTATATTTCAACAGTTTTTGATGGTTCTGAGCGTCGAAACACACTTAAAGCATGCACAATCGTCTCAGATTAGGAAAAGGAGACGTTTTGGTCAATTTTATGCATTCTGGCGTTCGTAGATACAAGATAAGTGTTAAAATTCTTCAGAGACGTCACTTTTAAAGTGTTTTCTTGTAGCTTTAAGCCAATGAGAAACCCCACTGGCCCAGAAAGAGCAACGAAACCATCAAATTTTAGCTAGGAACTGTATTTTTGTCGATTTTTATTGAATATGAACTATATTTCAACAGTTCTTAATGGTTCTGAGCGACGAAGCACACTTAAAGCATGCAGAATCGTCTCAGATTAGGAAAAGGAGACGTTTAGGCCAATTTTATGCATTCTGGCGTTCGTAGATACAAGAAAAGTGTTAAAACTCTTCAGAAACGTCACTTTTGAAGTGTTTTCTTGTTGCTTTAAGCCAATCAGAAACCCGACGGGCGCGGAAAGAGCAACGAAACCATCAAATTTTAGCTAGAAACTGTATTTTTGTCGATTTTTATTGAATATGATCAAGATGGCGGGCGGTGCGAACGTGTCGTCGATTTCGTCTTGTAAAAGATGTAAAAGAGAAGTCGTAAATGATGTTATAAAGTGTATAAACTGTGCAAGTTCTTTTCATCCAAGCTGTGCAAAGCTTTGTAGTGGAGTTGCGATGTTGGCCGACCAAACGATGATGTGTTGTAAAGCTATAAAAACCTTGGACACACATCATACCAACGTTGATGAAAAATTTTGGGACGCGGTTGATGAAATTGCTAAGAATCACCAGATGTTGGACCCTCGAATCCTGTGCTACATCTTAAAACAAAAGGACCAAATGATTTTTGAACTACGTGAGCAAATATCATCATTAAACACGCAGATTGAATTCTTGCAAAAAAATTTTTCACAATCACAGTGCGACAATTCAGACAAGAACGCTAAACAAGAAATATCAACACAAATGGACGACAACGAAGGTCGAGGTCATTCCACTAATTCGACTGATGCAAAGACAAAATTTAAACAGACCAAGAATATTCTTGACTCAGATAAATCACACAAGAAAACGGTCGAAAATGAAACTGCACAGAATCAAATGAAACAACAGGAAGAAAATGAAGATACTCAACAAACAAGTGACAAAAAAGTGGAAGAAGTAAAATGGACGGAAGCAAGAAGAAAGCATAGGAAAACCTCAAATATTGCTGTCGTCGGAACGGGCTCGTCTAACATCGAAACTGTACCCAAGAAGGGACATTTATTTGTAAGTCGACTACATCCGAATACCGATCGGAACTCTCTGGAGGCAGAAGTAAAGAAATTTTTCCATGAAGGTGAATGTGAACCGGTAACAAGTAAACACCCAAATGTTTATGCTAGTTTTAAAGTTACTATTAATGCCAGCAACTTGGAAAGTGCACTGAAACCTGAAATTTGGGCACCAGGGGCTCTCGTAACTAAATTTTTTCACCGGAAAAAGAAAATCAACGACAACAGTTAGTCCATGCGGTCAAGTGTACAGACGACACATCTCAAATCGAATTTTACAAAAGTCCAAGGAAAAGGAGCGACAACATAAAACTTGTATTTACTCCAAAAAATAACTTGCAAGAAAGTTCGTTTCATCTTATACACCAAAATATACAAGGTTTGGGCACAAAATAGAAAAGCTTCAAGTTTTATTATCTGAAATAAACTCTAGTATTGGAGTACTTAGCGAACATTGGCAGTCTTCTGACCAAATTAAGCTTATCAACTTGGAAAACTATTTATTATGTTCTAGTTTCTGCCGTAACAAAAACAAACATGGGGGCGTATCAATTTTTGTCAATTCTAATTTAAAATCTGCAGATTTACCACAGATTAAAGAAAAATCTATAGTTAATGTTATAGAATGCTGTGCGATAGATATTTTAAGTATAAATGTAGTTATTATTGCTCTGTATAGACCTCCTTCGGGCGACTTTTACCTATTCATTGATGTTTTGGGTGACATACTCTCCATAGTACCTAGTAATAGAACAGTTATGGTTGTGGGAGATTTCAATGTAAACTTCCTGGTAGATTCATCCCATAAAACGTATTTACTAGATTTATTAGCAACTTTTAATTTAGTTCAAACTATAACAGAACCAACTCGCAATAAGGCATGTCTTGATAACATTTTTGTATCTGTAAATAACATTAAATACGACGCGCGAGTCGTAAATTTTAATTTAGCTGATCATAGTGCTCAACAATTATCTTTTAATCTAAGGTGCCCACTAATTCCAAGAACCAGTCATAGATATATACGTAACTTTTGCGAAGCAAATTATCAACACTTCTATTATGCTCTTGAAAATCACGATTGGAGTGCACTTTATGACACAACTGACACGGAAATAGCTTTTGACATTTTTATGTCTGATTTTAGAAGACTTTTTGAACTATCGTTTCCTTTTAAAAAAATTAAATACATTCTTAACGATTCCAAGAAAAAATGGATTACTCCAGAAATCGTAAACCTAAAAAACACTGTTTCACTTTATGCAAATCTTAGCATGCACTTTCCCGTTTTTAAGGATGAATTTAGAAAAATTAACAAAGAATACGAACATTTACTAATTAAAACAAAACAGAACTAGAACGAAAACAGACTTTTCACCTCCACTAACAAAAATAAAACTATGTGGGATATTATTAGAGAGTGTTCTAATAAAATAAAAATTAAAAATGAAGTTAAAATTTCTCAAAATGGATTTTTTTTAAACAACCGAGAGAGTGCCAATCTTTTCAATAAATATTTCTCCGAAATCGCTTCTAATACAATTAAACAATTGGACATGACCAATGACTATACTTTTCTTTCTAATAATATTCCATTATCTTGCCACAGTCTAAACCTTTTACCAGTCACAAATTCAGATATTCTTCAAATTATACTTAAACTGAAAAATTCTAAATCATCTGGACATGATGACATATCAAATAGCCTACTGAAAAAAGTAGGAACTTTTATTGCTGAACCTTTAGCACATATTGTTAATTTATCCTTAAGTAATGGACATTTTCCTACCGTACTAAAACAAGCCATAGTAATTCCACTTCACAAAAAAAATGATCGTCACGTAGTCTCTAATTATAGACCGATTAGCATTTTACCTAGTATATCAAAAATTTTTGAACATGTGATAAACAACAATCTTGTGTCATTTTTAAATAAATACGAAATAAGTGATCCCTCCCAACATGGTTTTACAAAAGGCAAAAGCTTAGACACTGCACTGGCAGATTACATTAGCCAAATATCCCAGTGTATGGACAAAAATATCTCTTGCCTCGGATTGTTTGTAGATTTTACAAAGGCCTTCGACTGCGTAAGTCATGAATTACTGCTTCACAAATTAGAACGCTATGGGATAAGGGGTACAGCCTTACAGTGGTTCCAATCATATCTATCAGACAGAACTCAAAAAGTGCTTGTAAATAGCACTCTTTCTAGAGAATCGACTGTCACTATCGGGGTACCTCAAGGATCAATTCTCGGACCGACTCTGTTCATAATTTTTATTAATGACTTATTAAAATTGGTAAAAAAGACGTCAAATTGCACCGTTATGTCTTACGCTGACGATACCAACTTCATTATTACTGGAACAGACGTCAATGCCATTACTAGAAGGGCACAGGAGGTATTCTCTCTAGTGCAACAATGGGTCAGTAAAAACAAACTATGGATAAACAATGAAAAACTTGCCTTTACAATTTTTACTAACATGACAAACTTTCAGGATATTACGCTGAATTTAAATAAGACGCTTGTTAAGTGCTCCAACTCCATCAAACTATTAGGAGTCGTTTTTGACAATCATTTAAAATGGAATGTTTATATAGATCAATTATGCTCGAAATTATCTTCGGTTTGTTATGCACTCAAGAATGTAGCCAGACAGTGTAATTATTCTACAGTAAAACAACTATACTTTGCTTGCTTTCAAAGTCTTCTAACATACGGCATTATTCATTGAGGGCACTCTCCTGACTTTCAACGAGTTTTTATTTTACAGAAATGGGCAATAAGAATCTTAGCGGGAATTAAAAGTATGCACTCTTGTAGATCCGCCTTTAAACAGCACAGAATCTTAACATTACCAAGCATATATATCTATGAGATGTTATGTTACACATATAAAAATATTAACAAATTCAGTCAAACTCGAACAGATCATGAGTACAATACTAGACACAAGAAGTTGTTATTGCCAACTCAACACAAAACAGCCCACTTTCAAAGAAGTTTACATTTCAATGATTGCAAATTTTTTAACAACTTGGACTATGAAATAAAAGATGCACCTAATTTGCGTACGTTCAAGGCTAAATTAAAAATATTTCTTTTGGATAGAAATTTTTATGATTTTAATGACTTTTTTAAGAAAGCGTGTAGCGTCTGTTAGTTCATTGTAAGTAGGTACATGTTATCGTGTAATATGTAGATACCATCTTGTATTTTTTGCACTATTTTGGTGCTATGTGTCTGTAGTGTTATTTTATTTTGACAATCCCTTCTTAAATATTTTCTATTTTTCTGTATAATATTTTCTGAAGGTAAATAAAG
>JAKCWB010000332.1:0-12597 GCA_022388445.1 Zophobas atratus | reverse complement strand
AACCTTATATTAATTAAAAAAATTCTTTTAATTTTTTCTAAAAAGGGAAATTTAATTATAAGAAAAAAATTCAAAAACTTCGTTAAAACAGAAATCAAAAACATTTTCAGTTGGAAATTTTTGGAAAAAAAAGGGAAAAATTAAAAACCTTTTAAAAAAAATAACTTTTAATAAAAATCATTCTTTTTTTTAAACATTTATATTATTAATTTTTGTTTCCCTAAAATAAAAAAAAATTTTTAAGATCTTTAAATTAAATTGGTTAAAAACCCCCTTTAATTTTTTATTTTTTTTAAAAAAAACTAATTATTTTGGAAATAAAGTTAATTTAAAAAAAATTTAGTACTCCTTAAATTTTTTTAAATTTAATAAAAAACTTAAAAGAAATTGGTAAGATAAAATTACCTTCCAAAACAATTAAGTTTTTAATTGGTAATAGGATTTTTTCCAAAAAATTTTAATTTTTTTTTAACCTTTTGGGAAATCCTTTTAAAACTTTTACAAAATTTATACAAATTGGAAATTTGTATTATTTTAAAAAAACCGTAAAAAGCATAAAACCAAATTTTGCGATTAAAAAAAAACGAAAGTTTTAAAAATTTTTTTATTTTTTTATTTTAGATATAAAAGTAAAAATAAAATTTATCGAAATTTTGGTTTTTGAAACTTTTGTTTTATAAAAAATTAAATTTTTTTTTATTTAAATATTGTGAAAAGTAAAAATATTTGATTTACAAAATTGGTTTAGGTAAAATTTTTAATTGAGGGAATTAAATTTAAAAGTCAAATTTTTTTTTTAAAAATTTATTTTGTTTTTCTTACAGGGGATTTTTTTTTAAAATTTAAAAAATTTTAAATCAAATAAAAAAATTTATTAGTAGTTAAAAAAACAAATTTTTTAATAAAAAAACTTTTTTTTAATTTTAAAATTACCTTATAAATGATGCTTACAAGTTTAAAGAAAATTGGGGAAATAACGAGAAATTTTTTTAAAAGCAAAATAATTTGTTTTAAAAAACTTGAACTTATTGAATAATTAAAAGGGTACTTAAAAGATATATTTGGATAAATTTAAAATTTGTAATGTTTAATGGTATTTTTATTAAATAGAAATTACACTTAAATTAAAAAATTTTAAATTAACATTAATTTAATAATTAACAATTTTTAAAATTTATTTTGAAAATTTATTTATTTTAATGTACTTTTAATAGCTAATTTGGTTAGGTTATTTTTTTCCTTTTTAATAACGTTTTTTAAGAGAACGGTGTAATATTTTTTCCGATTTAAAAATTTTTTTTAAAAATAATTAAGAAATTATTATTCCAAAAATTGACTATTTCTTTTTATTTTCCTTTAATTTATACTCCTAAAAAAAAAATTAACTTTTTAATTTAAATTTTACTAAATTTTTTCATTTGAAAAGTTCAAATTTAAAAAATTCTGACCTTTAAATAATCAACCCATTATTTTTTAAATCTTCCGTAAATTTTAATATTTGTAATTTAAATAACCAAAAAATTCCTTTTAGAAAATTGGGAAAACCCAAAAAAGGGACAAAAATTTGGCCCGAGAAAGAAAAATTTGTGAACATTTTCCAAAAAAAGGAAAATACTTCTTTAAATTATTAACCCACAATGAATAGGTGAAGGTTTTTCAATAATTTTTTAAATAAATAAATTTTTTTTAAAACTTCAACTTTTTTTTTTTAAAAAAAAATTTTGAAAAAATTTCCCTTTAAAAAATTAAAAAAACCCCTTTTTTTGGATTAAAAAGAAAAAAAAAATATTGGAAAAAAAATTCTTTTAAAAAAAGGGGAAAAAAAAATGGTTTTTTTATTAATTTTAAAAAATTTTTAAAAAAAAAGGGTTTTAAAATTAAATTTAAAAAATTTTAATTTTAAAATATAATTTTTTCAAAATTAAAATTTAAAGGAATTTAATTTATAAAATATTTGGAATACTTGATTAAGATTTAATTTGTAAGTCATCTAAAAAAAAGTAATGAATAACAGATTAGGGGGGGGGGGGGGGGGGGGGGGGGGGGGGGGGGGGGGGGGGGGGGGGGGGGGGGGGGGGGGGGGGTTTTTTTTTTTTTTTTTTTTTTTTTTTTTTTTTTTTTTTTTTTTTTTTTTTTTTTTTTTTTTTTTTTTTTTTTTTTTTTTTTTTTTTTTTTTTTTTTTTTTTTTTTTTTTTTTTTTTTTTCACATCAAAAAACGGGTTGTTTCTTTCTTTAATTTTTTTAAAATTTAAATAATTTTTTATGGAGGTTTTTAAAATAAAATAAACAAGTGCTAATTTAATTATAATTATCAATTTTCAATTTTAAAAAACAACTTGTTGTAAACGGTGCTTAAACCAGGAATTTTTACACAAATGAAGAAGTTTCCCAAATACGATTAGGGGACCATTTAATTTATTGAAGAAAAAACATTTAAAAAATTTAAAATTACAAAAGGTTTTATTTAGGGGAAAAATAAAAGCATTTTTTAAAATTTTTTAAAAAATTCCCAATTTTTTTGGGAAAAAAAAATTATGGATTTATTAAATTCCTAAATCGAAAACCTAAGAAATTTTTTAGGAATTTAAATTTCAACTAGTTTTTTAAAAACCTTAGAAAAACAGCTATCTAAATTTGGGAAATTATAAAAGGAATATATTAAACTTTTAGAGAATAAAAGGGGAATGTAAGAAATTGAAACTTTAAAAATTGGAAAAGGGATTCCTTTTTTTGGAATAATAAGAAGATATTGCACACGAAAAGGGAACTACAAAAATAAAAAAACAAAACATTCAATTTTGACTAAGTACAAGATTGCAAAGTTTATATAAAAACCGTTTTAAAAAATTTTTTATAAGTTATAAATTGTTTAGGGAGTGAATTTAACGTTTTATAAAATAAGGAATAAATTGTAATTTTGATAGGTAAAAAGGTTAAATTTTTTTTTTCAAAACGTCAAGTAACTAATTATCAGACAAAATGGCTTAAAATTACAAGTAGATTTCCTTTAAGATTTAAATACTGTTTAATAATAATAATTTAAATAATATTTTAAGGAAAAAAATGAAAAGATTAAACCTAAACAATTTTAATTTAACCCAAATTCTGTGTAACAGTATTATAATTTAAAAATTTACTGAAGAATAATGGAAATTACCCCCCAAAGAAATAGCATCTAATGAATTAAAATTAATTTATTATTATACACTGTGTTAACTCAAAAGGGGGGGAAAACTTTAAAGATTACGTATGCCAATACTTTTCCATCATAAAACCCGATCTGTTATTTAAATATTAAATTTACTCATCTAATTTATTAAGACTAAATAAAATTCAAAAATTTTGGCCCTTAGGGAAATAAATCTTTAAAAATTTATTCCAAAAAACCTTTATTAAACTGTCTAATTTCACATTCAGTTTCATAAATAATATGTTAAAGTCTTTTTTTTGCATAAGGCCTTTATTTATATCAACATCTATGAAATTATCGGTATCAATTCCACAGTGTGAATTATCACTAATTGTATTATTCATGTTGTAATAATTGAGGATTAATCTGGTAGTTCTAAAAAAATTTAAAATCCTAAGTATTTCCTTTTATGTAAGACATATAATTATCTTTTTACTTAATTTTGGCTTTCAATAATGCATTAAAGTATCGTTAAGAATGATAATTAAGGAAAAAATTATCTTTTTTTGAATTTTATCTCATCTTAAATGTTATTTAAAATAAATAATTTAAAAAAATACAAATAAAAAATAAAAAAAAAAAAAAAAAAAAAAAATTCTTTTTTTATTTCAGACGCCTGAACGTAATATAGCTTACAATATTGAAGCGCGAAAACCCAATAATGCGAACCCAATACATTCGAACTAAAAACAGATTAAGTTTAACGATTTTTTTAAAATTTAACAAAATATTTTTCATAGGAAATTTGAATTTCATTTTTCACTAATCTGAAATTAACTAATGAGTTAAATATTTATTAACGAGAGGGAGCAAAGAATTTAAAGAAAACTAACAAAAGGGAATTTTCAATTAATCCGTTAGAGTGGCTTTGCACGTTTTTAAATTAAATTTTTTACATAAACTAAAGAATAAACGAAAAAACTTATTTTGTAAAGGGGATTTTTTTATTTAAATTAGTCTATTTAACCAAAATAACCTTAATTTCATTTAAAAAATTTTTAAACAAAGTTAAACTATAATAAAAGTTGGGGAAATTTTCATTTTTTAAGAAAAATAAAAAATCAAATTAAAAATTTTTAAAATTTTAACGGGTCAAAATTTTTTGCTACCGAAAGCCTTTTTTGTAAAAAGTTTTTTATTTTCCCTTTATCAAATTTTATCACCCTTTTACCCCTTTTGGAAAATTTTAAAAACCAGTGTTTTACAAAATTAAAGACCTTTTTAATTAATTTTTTCTTCTTTTTGGTGGGGAAACAATAATAATTTTTTTAAATTAGTTTAAAATATTTTTAATCTAAATTTTAGTTTTATTTATTAAAAATAACATAAAAAAATGGTTTAACTTTTTTTAAAAATTTTGGGTCACGAAAAGGGTTAAATTTAAACAGATTCCCCAACTTTTATTTGACTTAATTACCCTCCCCCTTTTTTGGGGAAAAATTTTTTTTTGAAAAAAATTTTTAAAATTTCTATTTGTTGTTTTTTTAAAAATAGAATGTTCAATTTTCAAAAAAATTAAATAAGTTGTTGAAAGAAAATTTAATATAAATGGTTATTTTATTAAAAAACGAACTCTTTCTTTTTTCTTTTGCCCGACGTGGGTTAAAAAATTGGACTTATTAAAAGAATTATTAAAAAGGTAAAAATATTTAGGAAACTTCTGAATAAAAAATAATCTTTGTTACATTTTTTTCCCAATGAATCAAAAATTATATCATTAAATAATATATTAAAAAAATTTCTGGATTTAAACTATTTATAAAAATAAAAAATAATTGTCAAATTCAGTAAATTATTTAAAAATTCTAAAATTCTTTTTGCATTATTATACCTTTATTTAGCCAATTAAATAATGTCCAATAAGAAAAAAAAATTAAAATATTTAAAGTATTTTATAAAAAAAAAATTTTAAAGAAAATAATAAAACAGGGTTAAATTACTTGGAATATTAAATTTTAAATTTAAATTTTTGTTTTTTTTAAAATTAATTTATATAAAATTTTAAAAAAATTCATTTTGTTTTGCAAAACGTTATTGAAAATCCATGGTAAGTACCAATTTAAAAGTAAATCTAACGAAAAAAAGTTTTTTCCTGAATTGCACACTAAATCAATTATTAAAAAATACTCTTTTTTTTAAATCCGTTTCCATCCCCTTTTTTAGTTTAAAATTAATTATACCTCCAAAACCCTTTTCTAAAAAAAAGGCGTAAAAAAAAATTTCAATTAAACCACTTTAAGGGTTTTTAAAAAAAAACACCTTTTTTTTATTAAAAAAAAAGGTTTTTTGACAATTAAAAAGTTAAAATTATTTTAGGTTTGTTAAACCCTTTTAAAAATAAAAAACCTAATTAGATTTTTAAATATAAGTATTCCCCGGGCATTTTTTCATTAAAAATTTTATTTTTCCCCACAAACAAATTATTCAAAATAAAACCTTTTTTTAAACCTTCTCTTTTTATTTCGTTTTTAAAATTCCCTTAATCCAATCTGTAAATATCTTTTTTTTTTTGGGCAATAAAAAAGATCTTAAAAAAAATTTTATTAAAAAAAAAATTTTTAAAATAAAATAATTTTGAACTTGCCGAAATCACGTTTTTCCCGTCTTTAAGGGAAATTTAAAAGACAACTTAAAGTGATCTGTCACCCAAATGTTCCCCAAATAAGAAGTTCAAACCTTTTTTTTTCAAAACGAGTTATTAAAGAAGTTTCAAATTATAACATTTTAGCGTTTAAAAATTAATTTGGCCTTTAATTTACTTAAAGATGAAAACTGTTCTTGAATTAAAATTAAAATAAAATTTTTAAAATTTTAAAATTGAAAAATTTTTTTTCAAATTTTTTTGTTTGTATAAACATATATTTTAAAAAATAACTTTTAAAGAAATTTGAAACCCCTGTTTTTTAAATAAAAAAACATTGTTTAGTCAATTTAATGCAATTTAAATTAAGTTTTAAACCTTAAACCATTTTTTTTCATAAATTTATTTAATTATTTTGGCCATTAAAAATCAAATTAAATTTTGAAATCCCCAAAATTTATGAAAAAATTCAAACGATTATTATTTTGAAATTTTAAACCCAAAATAACCAGTTTTGTAATTATTTTTAAACATCAAAACCAATTAAAGGGGGAAATTTCACCATTTGTTTTCAAATAACCTAAAGGTTTTAATCCCAACTTGTAAAAAATTTTAGGGATTTAAAATGGTTTTTCCCCCTTTCAGTTTAATTCCCGAAAAACATTTTAAAAGATTAATTGAAATTTTAAATTATTTGAAAAAGGGAAAATTATTGGGCTTAAAACTTTTCCAAAAAATTTTATACTTCCCCCAAAAAAGATGAACCAAATAATTGGGGCGCGTACAAGGGAGTGAGTCGCAACTAAACTCCAATTTTAAAATTTTTCTTTTTGACCCGAATTTTGGGAATTTTTTGGTTTTGTATTTAATTATATTTTTTATAACCCAAAAACAAATTAAGAAAGGAAATTTTAAAAAAAAATTTTACCCAATTTAATAGATTTACGATAGTTTTAAAAGGATTATAAATATAAAATTTTTGGGATTTCCAAATCCATTAATTTAATTGTTTTTAAACTAAATTAAATTTAAATTTACAATACCAAAAAAATGAAAAAAAACGACTACATAAAATAAAAAAATTTTTAACCATTTTAAAAAAAAATATTTATTTTAAAGTTTAATAAAAAAATTTTTTAACGCCAACTAGCCCTATTTCGGCAGCTTTTACCCTTAATTAAAATTACAATGTTTAAAGTTACGTAAATTAATTATTATTTCTGAAATATATCTTTACAAATGTAACCGAGGCTGCCACTTTCCGAAATTAAAGCAAATTCAGTTACACAGTTTAGTTTCCTAAGAGATACTTTCCCTTATTCAGAAAAAACCTCGTCGTTATTCCCATAATTGTTCGCTTTTAAGCAAAACGTCAGTTTAAACGCGGCCATTTCTTAAAATCGGTAATATTTGCCTAAAACAGCAAAAGGAAAATCTGTATCTTATACTTAAAAAATATTGTTTCTTAACAAAGATGTGGAATTAATTGATGAAAAAATCCGTGCTTATTTTCATATAAAGAAATTCATCCACTCAGATGTCAATAAACTCCAATAAGCAATCATTATGATTAGAATGTAATGAAATATTTCAAAATTGTGTCCCTTCAAAATTTTTAATCTGCAAGCAGTTATTCGTTCTATTTCTCTAATTATTCCTTGTGTAATACAATTATTGTTAACATAAATCTAACATGCGTGTAATAATACATATATTATTTACTACTTTAATTTTACTTCCCGAGGTAAGCCAAGACGTATTCTATAGGGCATAATAGGATCGCGACTGCATTTTCATTTTTATCGACGTTCATTACTTAAAGATACGAAAAAAATCCGGTTCATTTTTTTTATTTGACATTTACTGTCGTTATCGTTTCGACGTTTGTTCCTTTCTGTTTTTGTGTTGTCTGTGTCGATTTTTAGTAGACAGATAATCCCGAACTAATGGATCGATTTTCGTCAAATTTTAGATCTATTGTTAAAAGTTCTTTAGATCGTAAAACGGTAACCAAAATGGTTTAATCATCCCTCCCAACAATGGGATGAGTGCTCTTAAAAATGAATAACCCTTTCCCCAAAGGCTATGTCTAGGACAAGTTTCGCACAGTTGAGTTTTTTAAAGGATCCAATCTGAGTTGAAAAAAAAAATTGAATTGTTCTAAACCCAAAATTTATATCATTAAGGTCAATATAATTTGAAATCGTGTAAAATTTTTTTCCCGGGTGCGTAACTTCTTCCTTAAAATTTTTAAATAAAAATTTCAAAAACGGTTTTTTCAACAGAAAATACGTGGGGCTGGCCTTGCTTTTGGATAGAAAAAAGGTAGCAAAGCGTTTTTTTATTAACCATGATGTTGGTAAAATTTGACATTTCCATGTTGCACCCGCCGTAGATAAATTTTTAAGTTTTTTGTGCACACATTTCCCAAAAAATTTTTACAAAAAATTAAGGACCACTTGATGACTTTTCAATTGAAATCCGTATTTTTTTAATCTGTTTTACAAAATTTTCTCAATTTTTTAAATTATTTATTTATTTTCACGAAAAACTGTATATTTTCAGCTGTCAAAAAAAGTTTGTCAGATTTTAAAAAATTTTTCATACTTTAAAAGGCTTTTCAGAATTTGGGTTTAAAAAAAACGCAGTTATAAATAACAGATACATTGTCAAATAGAAAAGTTTTGACATAAATTGAAAAATTTAAATTTTTCTATTACATTAGGTAAAATTTTAAATTTCCGTTTTTTTTAAGCCATGTACAAAATATAAACAAACACTTGGGTTTTTTGAATTTTCAAGACGAACTGAAGAATCTGGAAATAAAGGATTTAAAGCTCTTTTAAACACAACCAATTCCAATATTCGTCGACGGAAATTTTAAATAATTTTTTTTTCTTTGAGTGTATCATTTTTTATGTAAAATCCATGACAAGGAAAAAAATTTACGGAGTTTTGATGATTTTAGGACTTTCTTTATTTCTTTAAATCAATAGTATTGAATTGCCAACTGTATTGTAGTATTATCTGGAAAGTTCATATGTAAAATTATTATTTTATGTTTCTCAAGTAAATAAAAATTAGCTCTTTTAAAGGAAAATATTTAAATTCATTTTCTGTTAAGAGAACAAAAATAAACATTACCGACCGGTAAGCTATTTTCATATATACCAAATGATAACTCACAAACATATAAGGAACCTGGCCCTATGAAATTCTATTAAATTGAAATTTAAAACTGAAAAATTTATTTAACAGCATAAGAAGATTTAAGCATTTATAAATTAACAGACATTTGTTTCACAACACACATAATATTATTACTAAAGTAAAATCTGTTAAATATTTTTTGCAAATATTTGTGGGTATATTTTAAAAAAACTAAAGATATTGATATTAGAGTAAATAGCTAACGTTTAAAAAGAATTAAAATAAGTCAGATATTAACGTCCTTTGAAATTAGATTCTATTACTAATCTATTACTCCAACCACTTCCAAAAATGGATAATTGAGTAAATCATTTGCTCTGAATCTCCAAAATTTTCCAACCTACAAAACATGGTTCTTAATTTAACGAGTTCTCCTTTTTAAAATACTTTAAAATTGAAAGATTCAACGTAAAATTTTTTATAATATGATCGAAACCTTGAAGTGAATCAAACATGAGGTTGAGATTTTGCACAGTCCGCCAGCCCAAATTATCGCCTGTCCGCCTTTTTAAATTTGTCTGTTTCCCAACTTGTTAAAATCTGTTTATGAACACCAATTTCAAAGATTTCAATCTGTTTTTTTAAAATCTGCTATCTAGGTAAATCAACCAACCAATACAAAGAAATATTATAATCTTAAAAACAAATTTAATAAATTTGAAAAAAACTTTTTTTGGGGGAAATTCAATTGGATATAATTTCATACTAATATATTAAACATTTAAGTTATAATATTTATAATTTGAAGATAAAACCAACAGATAAATTTTTTATCCTATTAAGTCCGTAGTAAATCTAAAAATTGTCGGACGTCCTCAAAATATTCCTTATTAACCGTAAAAAACGGTAAATAAACCAAAGTCTATTTCATTTATTACCTTCATAAACCATACAGGGAATAGATTATCTTTTTCTAAAAAAAACTTCCAAAATTCTTTGCTTTTTTACCAAAATGAATATTAAAAACCCCTCAGGTTAATTTAATTTTCATGTTAAACCCTAATAATTAAAACATAGGTCCCTTTCGCTTTCCCTTTGTTTGAATTAAATTTTGTAATGTTATTAAGAAATTTTTGTTAATGAAACGTCAACCAAACGTCATTCGCACCAACATGTAATGCATCTCAACATTAAGTAATTTAAATTAATTCTATAAAATTAAAACCCATGTGATTTAAAAATCCGTTTATTTTAGCCAAAATCCAATTTTTCAAAAATAAATAAAATTGAAAAAATTCTTAATTAATGTTAAGGCAAAACAGAATGTTTGCTAAAAGTAAAACATGTGACTATACTTGGATTTTCATTAATTTATTTTTTAATCTATCAATAAAAAACAATAATGGAATCAATTTATTTAATATAATCAGCAAGCACTACCCACAATCAATGACATACTGTCTTGCAAAAGTTGTATCTCCAAATTTGAAGAAATGTATACTTTTCAATTAACCTTTTCTACTTGGCCTAGAATTCATGTTCAAATAACCTTCCCATTTTCCATTTTTTTGTTGGTTTATTTTTTATATGGATTTTGTCTTTATTTTTACGGTTATTTACATAAACTTGGATTTCTAATTTTAAAATCAATCCCGTTTAAATTTTTCCAGCGGCCATTATTTCTTTAACAAGTAATGATTTCCTTATTGTCCCAAATGTAAAATTAACAAGAACTTCTCGTTTAATGGTATGCCATTTAGCGCAAATTTTCCAGTTCTAAATAAACGTAGCAATTGACAATATTTTCCAGAACCCAATTACCGGACTTTTTAATTATTATTCAAAAATTCAACAGCTTACACACAGTAGAATAAAATGTTCAAATAAATTAAGACCAAATAAGTTATTTTTTTTAGAGGTATTATTTTAAAGGGAAACACGGAGAAATTAAAGGAAGTGTAAAAGCTCCATTATGTTGTGGTAAATTATTAATCTCAACAATGGAAAAAATTTTTGCAATGAATCGGTCAAAACAATTATTTACCACACGAAACGACAACACATCGCCATCATCTAAGAACAGAACAAGTGAAATGAAAATAGCACTTAGTTACCACACTTCAGTCAACTTGATACTTATACTCGTTTTTTGATAAGAAATTATAAATTTTTAAAATTAGTAGATTAAATTCCGTTAGTTAGATTTACTTATACATTGTATTGTAACTTGGGATATTCTTTTTTACAATTTAAAAGTCTGCGAGTGTTTTTTAGATGAACAACAATATGATATCCCCAGATTACATGGACTTTCCTTTAAAGTCGAATTTAACATTTAGAAATTTTAGAATTTTTTACAATTTTTAATAAAAGAGTTACACGCATAAGTACTGTGCATTCAAATACAAAAAATTACTGAATTATAATTCACATCAATATGATGATTTACGCAAAAATTTCAATTTTTCCATTTAAAGACGCAATTTCATTAAGAATGGAATTGTTAAAACCTAAGATTTTATCCATCTTAATTGTTACAATTATATTAAAAGAAAAATGTTTATTTTTCTTGGAAATTATTCTGTAATATTTTAATTGTCAAATTAACAAGTACCCCATGATGTAAAATGAGTTGATACAGTTTAGTTCAACAAAAAATTTTCGCAAAATTTTAAAGTTGAAGCCTAAACTAAGTTAAAAAATTTTCACAACCAAACAGATTATTACATCAGAGGGTTTAAACATACCGACATTAGCGAGGTTTAAAAAGCTTTATTTAAGATTCATTTTTTAATTAATAAAAAATTTTCGAAGAATTCCGAATTACTTTGATAAATTTTTGTATTTTTACAAACATCTTTTTTTGAAAACAAAAAATAAGGAACTATTTAACTTTGAATAATTCTAAAATTCAATACCTTCGAATAAATGAGAAAAAAGGAATTTATTATTCTGTAATATTTTTTAATACAAATAACAAATGCTCAACCTTTCGGAATTAGGAAATTAATTATTAAAAATATTTAAAAAACATTTCAGAACTTTTTTAAATATAATAACATAAATTTTCCTGTTCAAAAAAAATATGTAAGTAAACACTCCGAACTTCAATAACGAAAGAGCCACAAAAATAAAATTTATAATCATCTCGAAAAAAATAAAATGTATGTTAAGATATTAAAAAGCATAATCATTACACATAGCTGTAAATATGTTTATTTCCATTTTACCGTACCAGTCAAAATATCCATAGCTTATTAAGATCCTAAACATTTTCATAAACTATCGAACAATATCAATTATATAGAATTGTTTATCGTCCCACTAACACGTAAATTCCATCAATTAGACGTTACACCAGATTTCGGGAAACGTTTAATAATTATACGCCTTCTTGACCTAAAATTAAAAATTAATATAAAATTCTGAAATTAACTAAATTTATAAAAATAGTTCATTCCCCTTTTTGGGGTTGTCTTGAACTCGTTTGGTTCATATTTTTTCCATAAAATCGCCATAAAATTTGGCCAATTAAGATCGTAAATTTAGAAACCTAGCTGAAAATCGAAACATTTATTTAAAAAACATGAATACTTTTTATTTACAATTACTCCCTTTTAAAAAAATATGTATTTTTTTTGATATAAATTATGTTAAAATTTCATCTAAACAAAAA
>JAKCWB010000331.1:0-12720 GCA_022388445.1 Zophobas atratus | reverse complement strand
GTTTAAATTCTTCGAAACCACTTTTAAGTGTTTTTTGTATTTTTAAGCCACTCAGAACCCTACGGGGGAAAAGTCAACGAAACCACAAATTTTAGTTAGAAACTGTATTTTTGTGATTTTTATGAATTTAAAATTTTTTCAACGTTTTTTTGTGGTTCTGAGCCCCCCAAACACACTTAAAGATGCAAAATCGACTCAGAATAGGAAAAGGAGAGTTTAGGTAATTTTATCATTCTGGCGTTCGTAGATACAAGAAAACGTTAAAATTTTTCAAAACCCACTTTTAAAGTGTTTTCTTGTACTTTTAACCCATCAGATCCCAACGGGTCGGAAAGTGCAAAAAACCATCAATTTTTGCTAGAAAAACTGTTTTTTTTGTCGATTTTTATTGAATTTGAACATTTTTCAACTTTTTTTTGATGGTTTGAGCACCAAACACATTAAAGCATGCGAATCGATCGAATGGGAAAAGGAGACGTTTAGGTCAATTTTAGCTTCTGGCGTTCGTAGTTTACAAGAAAACTTTTAAAATTCTCAGAAACGTCACTTTTAAAGGTTTTTTGTATTTTAAGCCACCGATACCCTACGGGCTGGGGAAAAGTCAACGAAACATCAAATTTTAGCTAGAAACTGTATTTTTTCGATTTTTATTGAATTTGAACTATATTTCAACGTTTTTTGATGGTTCTGAGCCACCAAAACACCTTAAAGGCTGCGAATCGACTCAGAATAGGAAAGGAGGTTTAGGTCAATTTTTGCTTTCGGGCGTTCGTAGAACAAGAAAAACTGTTAAAATTTTTAAAAACGCACTTTTGAAGTGTTTTCTTGTCTTTTAAGCCACTCAGATACCCCGGGGCTGGGGGAAAGTGCAACGAAACCTTTAAAATTTTTGCTGAAACTGTATTTTTGTCGATTTTATTGAATTTTGAACTATATTTCAACTTTTTTTGATGGTTCTGAGCCCCCAAACCACTTAAAGCATGAGAATTTTTTCAAAATGGGAAAAAGGGAGACGTTGGGTAATTTTATCCCCTTCGGGCTTGTAGATACAAGAAAACTGTTAAAAATTCTTCGAAACGTCACTTTTAAAGTGTTTTCTTGTCTTTTAAGCCACTCAGTCCCCCTACGGGTCGAAAGTGCAACAAACCATAAAATTTTTAGCTAAAAAACTGTTATTTTTGTCGATTTTTATTAATTTGAACATATTCAACTTTTTTTTTGATGGTTCTGAGCCCCCAAAAAACCCCTTTAAAGCATGGATCGACTCAGAATAGGAAAAGGAACGTTTGATTTAGGTCAATTTTATGCATTCTGGCGTTCGTAGATACAAGAAAACTGTTAAAATTCTTCAGAAACGTCACTTTTGAAGTGTTTTCTTGTACTTTTAAGCCACTCAGATACCCTACGGGCTCGGAAAGTGCAACGAAACCTTTCAACTTTTAGCTAGAAAACTGTATTTTTGTCGATTTTTATTGAATTTGAACTTATATTTCAACGTTTTTTGATGGTTCTGAGCCACCAAACACACTTAAAGCATGCAGAATCGAGTCAGAATAGGAAAGGAACGTTTAGGTCAATTTTAGGCATTCTGGCGTTCGTAGATACAAGAAAACTGTTAAAATTCTTCAGAAACGTCACTTTTGAAGTGTTTTCTTGTACTCTTAAGCCACTCAGATACCCAACGGGCTCGGAAAGTGCAACGAAACCATCAAATTTTAGCTAGAAACTGTATTTTTGTCGATTTTTATTGAATTTGAACTATATTTAAAACGTTTTTTGATGGTTCTGAGCCACCAAACACACTTAAAGCATGCAGAGTCGACTCAGAATAGGAAAAGGAGACGTTTAGGTCAATTTTATACATTCTGGCGTTCGTAGATACAAGAAAACTGTTTAAAATTCTTCAGAAACGTCACTTTTGAAGTGTTTTTCTTGTACTCTTAAGCCACTCAGATACCCAACGGGCTCGGAAAGTGCAACGAAACCATCAAATTTTAGCTGGGAAACTGTATTTTTGTCGATTTTTGTTGAATTTGAACTATATTTCAACGTTTTTTGATGGTTCTGAGCCACCAAAACACACTTAAAGCGTGCAGCATCGACTCAGAATAGAAAAAGGAGACGTTTAGGTCAATTTTATGCATTCTGGCGTTCGTAGATACAAGAAAACTGTTAAAATTCTTCAGAAACGTCACTTTTGAAGTGTTTTCTTGTACTTTTAAGCCACTCAGATGCCTACGGGCTCGGAAAGTCCAACGAAACCATCAAATTTTAGCTAGAAACTGTATTTTTGTCGATTTTTATTGAATTTGAACTATATTTCAACGTTTTTTTGATGGTTCTGAGCCACCAAACACACTTAAAGCATGCAGAATCGACTCAGAATAGGAAAAGGAGACGTTTAGGTCAATTTTATGCATTCTGGCGTTCGTAGATACAAGAAAACTGTTAAAATTCTTCAGAAACGTCACTTTTGAAGTGTTTTCTTGTACTTTTAAGCCACTCAGATACCTAGGGGCCCTCGGAAAGTGCAACGAAACCATCAAATTTTAGCTAGAAACTGTATTTTGTCGATTTTTATTGAATTTTAAAACTATAATTCAACGTTTTTTGATGGTTCTGAGCCACCAAACACACTTAAAGCATGCAGAATCGACTCAGAATAGGAAAAGGAGACGTTTAGGTCAATTTTATGCATTCTGGCGTTCGTAGATACAAGAAAACTGTTAAAATTCTTCAGAAACGTCATTTTGAAGTGTTTTTCTTTTTACTTTTTAAGCCGACTCAGATACCCTACGGGCTCGGAAAGTGCAACGAAACCATCAAATTTTAGCTAGAAACTGTATTTTTGTCGATTTTTATTGAATTTGAACTATATTTCAACGTTTTTTTTGATGGTTCTGAGCCACCAAACACACTTAAAGCATGCAGAGTCGACTCAGAATAGGAAAAGGAGACGTTTAGGTCAAATTTATGCATTCTGGCGTTCGTAGATACAAGAAAACTGTTTAAAAATTCTTCAGAAACGTCACTTTTGAAGTGTTTTCTTGTACTTTTAAGCCACTCAGATACTCTACGGGCTTGGAAAATGCAACGAAACCATCAAATTTTAGCTAGAAACTGTATTTTTGTCGATTTTTATTGAATTTGAACTATATTTCAACGTTTTTTGATGGTTCTGAGCCACCAAACACACTTAAAGCATGCAGAATCGACTCAGAATAGGAAAAGGAGACGTTTAGGTCAATTTTATGCATTCTGGCGTTCGTAGATACAAGAAAACTGTTAAAATTCTTCAGAAACGTCACTTTTGAAGTGTTTTCTTGTACTTTTAAGCCACTCAGATACCCTACGGGCTCGGAAAGTGCAACGAAACCATTAAATTTTACCTAGAAACTGTATTTTTGTCGATTTTTATTGAATTTGAACTATATTTCAACGTTTTTTGATGGTTCTGAGCCACCAAACCACACTTAAAGCATGCAGAACGACTCAGAATAGGAAAAGGAGACGTTTAGGTCAATTTTATGCATTCTGGCGTTCGTAGATACAAGAAAACTGTTAAAATTCTTCAGAAACGTCACTTTTGAAGTGTTTTCTTGTACTTTTAAGCCACTCAGATACCCTACGGGCTCGGAAGGTGCAACGAAACATCAAATTTTAGCTAGAAACTGTATTTTCGTCGATTTTTATTGAATTTGAACTATATTTCAACGTTTTTTGATGGTTCTGAGCCACCAAACACACTTAAAGCATGCAGAATCGACTCAGAATAGGAAAAGGAGACGTTTAGGTCAATTTTATGCATTCTGGCGTTCGTAGATACAAGAAAACTGTTAAAATTCTTCAGAAACGTCACTTTTGAAGTGTTTTCTTGTACTTTTAAGCCACTCAGATACCCTACGGGCTCGGAAAGTGCAACGAAACCATCAAATTTTAGCTAGAAACTGTATTTTTGTCGATTTTTATTGAATTTGAACTATATTTCAACGTTTTTTTGATGGTTCTGAGCCACCAAACACACTTAAAGCATGCAGAATCGACTCAGAATAGGAAAAGGAGACATTTAGGTCAATTTTATGAATTCTGGCGTTCGTAGATACAAGAAAACTGTTAAAATTCTTCAGAAACGTCACTTTTGAAGTGTTTTCTTGTACTTTTAAGCCACTCAGATACCTACGGGCTCGGAAAGTGCAACGAAACCATCAAATTTTAGCTAGAAAAACTGTATTTTTGTCGATTTTTATTGAATTTGAACTATATTTCAACGTTTTTTGATGGTTCTGAGCCACCAAACACACTTAAAGCATGCAGAATCGACTCAGAATAGGAAAAGGAGACGTTTAGGTCAATTTTATGCATTCTGGCGTTCGTAGGATACAAGAAAACTGTTAAAATTCTTCAGAAACGTCACTTTTGAAGTGTTTTCTTGTACTTTTAAGCCACTCAGATACCCTATGGGCTCGGAAAGTGCAACGAAACCATCAAATTTTAGCTAGAAACTGTATTCTTGTCGATTTTATTGAATTTGAACTATATTTCAACGTTTTTTGATGGTTCTGAGCCACCAAACACACTTAAAGCATGCAGAATCGACTCAGAATAGGAAAAGGAGACGTTTAGGTCAATTTTATGCATTCTGGCGTTCGTAGATACAAGAAAACTGTTAAAATTCTTCAGAAACGTCACTTTTGAGTGTTTTCTTGTACTTTTAAGCCACTAGATACCCTACGGGCTCGGAAAGTGCAACGAAACCATTAAATTTTACCTAGAAAACTGTATTTTTGTCGATTTTTATTGAATTTGAGCTATATTTCAACGTTTTTTGATGGTTTTGAGCACCAAACACACTTAAAGCATGCAGAAAACGACTCAGAATAGGAAAAGGAGACGTTTAGGTCAATTTTATGCATTCTGGCGTTCGTAGGTACAAGAAAACTGTTAAAATTCTTCAGAAACGTCAAGTTGCAAAGGCTAAGGCCAAAATAATCCTGTCGATACACCCCATAAACTATGTCCACGTGCAAAATGCGAAGACAGCGAAAGAGGCATGGGAAAATTTAATCAAGGCCTTCGACGATAAAGGACTTACGCGAAGAGTTGGCCTGTTGCGTACCTTAATCACAACTCAGTTGGAAAATTGTGATTCCGTAGAAGAGTACGTTAACAAGATTATTTCAACAGGACATAAATTGACGAATATTGGTTTTGTTGTAAGTGATGAATGGCTTGGGACGTTATTACTTGCTGGATTGCCAGACCATTATCGCCCAATGATAATGGGACTAGAAAGCTCCGGTATCGCCATTACCAGTGACTCCATCAAGGTGAAACTATTACAAGAGGTCAAGGTCGATACAAGCAGTTCAAAAAAAAATGGAGTAGCGTTCTTCGGAAACCACGCCGAAAAGAAGAACTATACTAAAAATGGGCCACGGTGTTTTGAATGTAATAAAATTGGTCATCTCGGGAAGAATTGTTTTAAACGAAAGGCTCGCCTGCAGAGAGAAAATGGCAAATCTTCCAACACGAAGGAAGCGAAATCCTTCTTAACAGTCTTGTCAACCGGAAACGATCATGTTGAAAAAAATGAGTGGTATTTCGACTCCGGCGCATCGGTCCATCTAACGAACGACAAAACATGGCTGACATCCGCAAGCAAACCTCCTTCATCCACGCAGGAAATTATAGTAGCCAATAAAAATCGTCTAAATGTCGATGCAGTGGGGGAGGTAAATTTGGACGTTTGTACAGGTGGTACACCTGACAAAATAAACGTAAAAGAGGTTATGTTTGTGCCAGATTTGACAACAAACTTGCTGTCTGTGTGTAAAATAACCAATAAGGGGCACAAGGTTTTACTTTGAGAGCAGTAAATGCAGTATATACGACAAAAGCAACGCCCTCATCGCCAGTGCCACACTGAAGAATGGCATGTACAAACTGGATCGACCGAAAAATAAGGTGCACGGTGCTAACTCAGTATCGGTTGCTGACAATATACATCTATGGCATAGCAGACTAGGCACCCGTCAACGGACAGCATGAACCGAATAAAAAACGGGGTCGTTACGGGAACGAATTTCAAAAATTCGCTGAGTGAACCTTGCGAGGTATGTGTGCAGGGCAAACAACACCGTCTACCATTTAAGCCACATGTCAAGAACTCAAGCCGACCCTTGGAACTAATCCATTCAGACCTATGTGGTCCCATGGAGGAAAATTCATTGGAAGGATCAAAATACTTTCTCACTTTTGTGGACGACTTCACCCACAAAGTATTTGTTTACTTTCTAAGAAACAAATCAGAAGTACACGATTTTTTCCCAAGAATTCAAGAATCAGACGGGAAATACAGTCAAGACTTTGAGGACTGACAATGGAACTGAATATGTCAACAACAGGTTGCTCAAGCTGCTGAAATTGTCTGGTATTTGTCACCAAACAACGATTCCACATACGCCCGAACAAAATGGAGTTGCAGAGCGGATGAACCGCACCATCATAGAAAAAACGCGTTGCTTATTAATTGGTGCCAATTTGAAGAAGAGGTTTTGGGCAGAAGCCGTAATACAGCTGTCCACTTGATCAACAGAGCACCGACAAGAACATTGAAAGATGTCACACCAAATGAAGCTTACACAGGTAAGAAACCTGATCTATCCTATTTAAAAGTGTTTGGTTGTAGGGCATTTGTTCACGTGCATAAACAACAACGCAGAAAATTGGACCCGAAGTCAGAAGAATGCATTCATGTGGGCTATGCAAATGGTTCGAAAGGCTACCGGCTCTATCACATAAGAAAACAGAAAATTGTGGAGGATAGAGATGTTGCATTTTTTGAAAAAGAACTTCCAAAGGCATCGCAATGTGAAAACAATGATTGGTTGTTTTACCCAATCACCGATGAAACGAACCTCCATGATCATACCGAAGAAAGTGAAGAGTGTGAGATCGAAGAAACTCAAGCAGACGAAATTGATGAACAAGAAATTGAAGAAATTCAGGTTGAATGTAATGTCCATGAAATTGAAACCAATGATGATGTTGAGCAAGTCGAAAACACCGAAAGAGAAGAACCCGCTATAAGAAAATCAAGTAGGGAAAGAAAAGCAAAGGAATTTTCTGAATATATTTGCTACCATGTTGAGTCGTTGACGAGGGAGCCCAAAAATGTTGAAGAAGCTGTTTCGAGCCCTGAGTGTACAAGATGGCTTGAAGCAATGCAAGCTGAATACGATGCACTCATTGAAAACAAACGTGGACTCTCACAGATTTGCCAACCAATGCCAAAGTGATTGACAGCAAATGGGTATTTAAAACAAAATTAGATCAAGACGGGAACATAGATCGATTTAAAGCCAGACTTGTAGTGAAAGGTTGTTGTCAACGTAAGGGGATAGATTATCAAGAAACCTATTCACCTGTGGTACGATACAATTCGATTAGATTGATCTTAGGTCTTGCAGTCAAGTATGACCTTGACATTGATCATATGGACGCAGTGACTGCGTTCTTGCAAGGAGATCTTAACGATGACATTTTTATTCAGCAGCCTGAATTATTTATTATTATTATGCTGAGCGACTCTACAGACCCGTGCCGCGGGCGTAAAATCACGAAAAAGCCCGTGCGCTTGTCGGGCTTAAGAGTACGCAATCTGCTTCTATAAGTACCGTGTCCGGCCTAAGAGCAGTTCGTCTTTACAGGGGGAAATTGCCGTCGTATCCTCGAAAAGATTTCACCAAATTCGGGCTTAAGCTCCCGACAAACAGATGGGGACTCTATGCATTTTGGGAAAAGAAATTCAACTGATTTCTAAATGAAAAATTACTGGCTGCATAACTCAATGCTTCAATTTTGCCGAACGGAAAACTTTTTCGAACCCATAATTCAGAGCAACACTGCTAAGGCTTGTGAATCAATCAAACACTTCTTATACCCGAAACATGGATAAG
Organism: Zophobas atratus; assembly: GCA_022388445.1. Taxonomy (NCBI): domain Eukaryota; kingdom Metazoa; phylum Arthropoda; class Insecta; order Coleoptera; family Tenebrionidae; genus Zophobas; species Zophobas atratus. Next base: position 4,762 of record JAKCWB010000331.1, on the reverse strand, counting down.
AGAATTTTTGAGGTTAGAACTGCACATTTACCTTAATTTATTCTCCTGTTAAACCAAGGTGTGCAACTTTCATAAATTCAAAAATAGTACATAAGCGAGAAACATTTTTCCAAAAATACGGAACTGTTACTTAAAAAACATCATTTTTAACGAATACAATTTACTATTCAAAAAACTTATATTTGTTTATAAATTGATTTTTTTGTTAGTTTCATTTTCTCCAGTAATTAATTTTTCACTCACATTGTTACTGTCAAAATCATTTATGATTTAATTTACTTTGGGTTCAGCGAACAATGTTTTTATAGATAAACTTGATTTCTTCTTTTGACTTTTGAAGTTAATATAAATGGAAACCTATTTTTTAGCTTTTCAGTTAAATGATTGTTTCGACAAATTCTAAAATAGTAAATATACGTATAATTGTAACAAAAAACGTACTAACTAGAATAATTTATTAGAAACTAATAAATGAAATATTCTCAATTCACACATATTAGTGGCTACATTTTTTGTATTTTTTGAATATTACTTCGATGATTCACCACTCAAGATGCTGCTTCAAAAATTTTATTAAACAGGAAATAAATTGCAGTCATTATAATTATTTAAACTTTAAATACAACTCATATCGTGGGTCCGTTATCCTTTTCATATATATCCCATCATCAAAAACAATACAACAAGAAAAATAAACCAAGAAGCTGTTTTGGGAATACGCTTGTCGGAGAGGAGTACATTTACAGTATGCTGTTAAATTGGAGAATACATGATTTAAAAACAGTACAAAACTCTAAAAACTACTACTAGATTTGGTCATCTTATCTAAAAGAAGTTTCTTAGGCCGAAAGCATGGATAACGTCAAAAATTTTGTGATAAGATTATTTAAGAGTTTTTGTTTGGTTTTGTCAAAATGATTTTAAAATCTTGCTAAAAACAATGCGAAACTTAATTTCCCTACTTTCGTTTATTGATTCTCGAGTTAATCAAATGTTCTGAATTTAAGAAGAATATTTCCCTAAACGCGATTTGTTTTTACCAAAATTACCAGGGTTCAAATCGAATTCTCGTTAATTAAAAGTATGTGGAATAAATACGTAAATTTGAAAAACAGTTTCCTTTATTTTGCAATAAATGTTTTCTAACAAATGTTCAACTAAAAAGCACAATAAGATTTTGACTTCAAGGGCAAAATTTAATATTCGTCCCTAAAAAGAAGCGCGATATTTTGTTAAGTAATAAATTACACATCAAAAATGGAAACGTATCATTACGTGCTTATCCCGAAACGCCTCTAAGAGAAGTCTCTTAGGCGCGAAGGCAGAGATAAAGTCAAAAATTTGGAGTTAAGTTATTAAGAATTCAGTTTGGTATTACCAAAAGGTTTGCAATTTGCTTCATGTTACAAACTGTAATACGAAACTTAAATTGCAGATTTTACGTTTCACTTATTCTCAAGTTAACTGCACGTTTTGAATTTAAGAAGTATTTATTTCCATATGACATGTTCGTCTTTACCAAAATTTTAATAGTTAAACAAACAAAATTAATTGTTTTGAATATTACACTTTCTAGAATGGATGCGTAAATTTCAGACACTGTTTTCGTTTTTTTGTGACAAATTTTTGTAATGAATCATTAAAAATTAAATTTTCAGTAAGAACTTGATTTCCCAAAGCAAAATATAATATTCATTCCTAAAAGGAAGCGGATATTTTGTTATGTAATAATATTTATGCATCAAAGATAAAATCGTATCATGACGTGCTTATCCCCGAAACGCCTCTAAGAGAAGTCTCTTGGGCCCGAAATCAGAGATAAAGTCAAAAATTTGGAGTTATGTTATTAGAATTCTCGTTTGGTTTTACCAAAAAGGTGTTGCAATTTTGCTTTCCCTATTTACAAACTGTAATGCGAAACTTAAAGTTGCAGATTTTACGTTTACTTATTCTCAAGTAAACTGCACGTTTAGAAATTAAACAAGCTTTTTTTCCATATGACGTATTTCGTCATTACCAAAATTTTTATAGTTCACTGAAAAAAACTAAATTTTTCTGATATACAAATTTTAGAATAGATACGTTAATTTAGAAGCCGTTTGGTTGTTTTGTAACAATTTTTTGTGATGAATCATAAAAGTAAATTTTCAGTAAGAACTGACTTCCAAAGCAAAATTGAATATTCATCCTAAAAGAAAGCGGAATTTTGTATTTTGTTAAGTTTTAATATTTATGCATCAAAGATGAAAATCGTTCATAACGTGCTTATCCCCGAAACAACACTAAGAAAAGTCTCTTAGGCCCGAAAGCAGAGATAAAGTCAAAAATTTGGAGGTTATGTTATCAGAAATTCTTGTTTGGTATTACCAAAAAGGTGTTGCAATTTCGTTCTGTTACAAACTGTAATACGAAATTAAATTGCAGATTTTTACGGTACTTATTCTCAAGTTAACTGACGTTTTGAAATTAAAGAAGTATTTTTTTCCATATGACATGTTCCGTCATTACGAAAATTTTAATAGTTACTAACAAATGAATTTTTCTGAATATCCTACCATTTCTAGAAGGGATGCGTAAATTTCAGACACTGTTTTCGTTGTTTTGTGACAAATTTTTGTAATGAATCATAAAATTAAATTTTCAGTAAGAACTTGATTCCAAAGCAAAATATAATATTCTCCTAAAAGAAGCGGAATATTTTGTTTAAGTAATAATATTTATGCATCAAAGATAAATCTGTATCATGACGTGCTTATCCCGAAAACGCCTCTAAGAGAAGTCTCTTAGGCCCGAAATCGGAGATAAAGTCAAAATTTGGAGGTTATGTTATTAGAATTCTGTTTGGTTTTACCAAAAAGGTGTTGCAATTTTGCATTCATATTACAAACTGTAATGCGAAACTTAAGATTGCAGATTTTACGTTTACTTATTCTCAAGTTAAACTGCACGTTTTGAAATTAAAAAGCATTTTTTTTCCATATGACGTATTTCGTCATTACCAAAATTTTTATAGTTACTGAACAAACTGAATTTTCTGAATATACAAATTTCTAGAATAGATACGTTAATTTCAGAAGCCGCTTTTGGTTGTTTTGTACAAATTTTTTGTGATGAATCATAAAAGTAAAATTTTCAGTAAGAACATGACTTCCAAAGCAAAATATGAATATTCCATCCTAAAAGAAAGCGGAATATGTTTTGTTATGTATTAATTATTATGCATCAAAGATGAGAATCGTATCATAACGTGCTTATCCCGTAACAACACTCAAGAGAAGTCTCTTAGGCCGAAACAGAGATAAAGTCAAAAATTTGGAGGTTATGTTATCAGTATTCTTGTTTGGTTTACCAAAAAGGTGTTGCAATTTCGCATTCATTTACAAACTTATCGAAACTTAAATTGCAGATTTTTACGGTCACTTATTCTCAAGTTAACTGCACGTTTTGAAATTAAAGAAGTATTTTTTTCCATATGACATGTTCGTCATTACGAAAATTTTATAGTTCAACTCAACAAACTGAATTTTTCTGAATATTCCTAACCACTTTCTAGAATGATCGTAAATTTCAGACATGTTTTCGTTTTTTGTGACAAATTTTTGTAATGAATCATAAAAATTAAATTTTCAGTAAGAACTTGACTTCCAAAGCAAAATATATATTCATCCCTAAAAGAAGCGGAATATTTTGTTATGTAATAATCATTTATGCATCAAAGATAAAATCGTATCATGACGTGCTTATCCCGAAACGCCTCTAAGAGAAGTCTCTTAGGCCGAAGCAGAGATAAAGTCAAAAACTTTGGAGGTTATGTTATTAGATATTCTCGTTTGGTTATTACCAAAAAGGTGTTGCAATTTCGCATTCATGTTACAAACTGTAATACGAAACTTAAATTGCAGATTTTACGTTCACTTATTCTCAAGTTAACTGCACGTTTTGAAATTAAAGAAGTATTTTTTTTCCATATGACATGTTCCGTCATTACCAAAATTTTAATAGTTAACTCAACAAAAGGAATTTTTCTGAATATCCTACCACTTTCTAGAATGGATGCGTAAATTTCAGACACTGTTTTCGTTGTTTTGTGACAAATTTTGTAATGAATCATAAAAATTAAATTTTCAGTAAGAACTTGACTTCCAAAGCAAAATATAATATTCATTCCTAAAAGGAAGCGGAATATTTTGTTATGTAATAATCATTTATGCATCAAAGATAAAATCGTATCATGACGTGCTTATCCCCGAAACGCTTCTAAGAGAAGTCTCTTAGGCCCGAAATCAGAGATAAAGTCAAAATTTGGAGGTTATGTTATTAGAATTCGTGGTTTTTAAAAAAAAGGGGTTTTTGCAATTTTATTCTTTAAAAAAGAAATAAAAAAACTTAAATTGCAGATTTTTACGTTCTTATTCTCAAAACGCACTTTTTGAAATTAAAAAGTTTTTTTTTTCCAATGAATTTCCCGTTTTTCCAAAATTTTTAATAGTTAACTAACAAAGGAAATTTTTTGAAACCAATTTCTAGAATTCTAATTGGGCCGTTTTGTTGTTTTGTAACAAATTTTTGTAATGAATCATAAAATAAATTCAAAAGAACTGACTTCCAAAAAAAATTTAAAATATTATTCCTAAAAGGAACGGTTTTTTTAAAGTAAAATCTTTAGATAAAATAAAAGTTAACGTTTTTCCCCAAAACCCAAAGAAAGCTTTGGGCCCCGAAACAAGATAAAGTCAAAAATTTGGGGTTAGTTTAAAAATTT